>WJFB01001080.1:0-38206 GCA_009870185.1 Pygmarrhopalites habei
GTATACTTTTTAAGTATTTTCTTTATTTATTTACCTGATTCTTCAGACATTGACAATGAGACAGAGGAAAATGTCGGAGGCTGAGAACCTTGTTCTGAGGTACAAAGACTTTGAATTACTGACAAGATTTAGGCAAATCCTCCTCCTCCGGTCGGGTGAACCTGCATGTGACTTGGATTTGTGCTGTGGACCTCTCAGTGTCACTTTCTTGCTGTCGCAGCTGTGCAACCCATCAGCTCTCCTCACAAAGTCAAGTGTTCAGGCAACGATGATATCCACCAAGAATTATTTTCCCTCATTGAATACTGGAGATGAATTTTATTTCAATAATTTTGACACTTTTTTCAATAATATATACGAAATACAATCTGAAGGAAGTCTCATTTCAGGAAGATTGAAAAAACTTCAGGTCAATACTCAAGATTTCACAGTTTCTATAACCACTCCAGTCGAAACTCGGTCAACAAAAGGAAAGTTGGGAAAGACGTCGAGGAAGGCTCAAGGCAAAGACGGTCCAAGAATCCAATTGACCTTAATTCTAGACAGATTTCTCAAGGAGCATCAAGCTGCACTCGTCTGGAATGGATCACATTGTCTGGCCATCATGAAGGACCCGAAAGCTGTGAATGTCCTCATGACTTTCAATTCTCACAAGACGGGAAGAACTTATTCAAGACTACCGTACGGTGTTCCTTCTGTTCTTCTCTACCCCATAGACATTGAGATTGCAGACTCAAGAGCTACCAGGTCAATGGCAGTGGACATTGTTGACCATCTTGGAATTGATACCAATATTGAAGTCATCCCAGTGGAGTTTGTGGGGGAACTACATCAGAAGCAGTCAGAATCTATTGAGGAACAAGAAGATGTGAGATGATAATCAATTAGTAGGCATTTCAAAACCTATTGATTGACGCCACAACCAGAGTTTGTGCCAATCATGAATGCCTTAAAGTGTACAGATGATAATCAGTCGGAAATTGCTCGGAAATTGAACGTTCACAATTCACTTGTGTCAGCAATTAAGAGAGAAAATGTAAGTTTTCTTCTATAAAAATTGTCTTCAAAAATAATTATTAGTTACTCAATGAAAAAAATATAATTTATTACAGCTTGAAGAAATTCAACTAGATAATTCGGACAGAACCCACACATTCCATCCTCAACTTGGTGACCCTACCAGACTCCTTGTTCTTGACGAAACTCTGTCAAAGGGCACTACAGCTCCAACTCTTAGCTATAAAATTGAAAGGGCAGGGTACACTGTGGGAAGGAGTCTTCGACAGCTGGTAGGTTCCTTTAAAACAATAACTTAAAGTACTATACACTCAGTAATTAAAGTTTTGAATTGTTATAACTTATTACGTATTTATTATTATTACTTGCAGACAAGAAATGAACCAGATTTGAGAGAAAGGTGAAGAAGGAGAGGAACAAGTTTATTCAAATTGAAAGGGAGAAGACACTTCATGATAAGAGGGAGACTCTTCGGTTGCATAATTTGATAGACGCTACCAGAAGTCACAGCAGTTTGAAAAAGGTAATTATAATTTTCTGTTTTCTTTTTCAAAAACTGTTCCATGAGTTTTTCTGACATTCTTATGAAAAAAACTGTAATTTTTTGTCACTAGTTGTTGGGATCAGCAACTGATGACATGATGAGCGCGGCAGCAGAAAACTCTCAACTGAAAAAGATGACGGAAAGACTCAAACTTCAAGTCCATGAACAATTGAAGTCTGAAAAGACTGATATGAAGAGTAGATCGTACATCCGTGTTGTGGAGAGCAATCTCTTCATCAAACTGAAGGTATTTGCTGACTCTAAATCACTAGACTTGACATGGAAGTGGGATCCAGAATTCTTGAAGGAAGCAGTCAACTTTGATGATGAGTTCCATGGACAGTTTGACTCGGGAGATGATTTAGTCAAGACCAATGTTCATCAGTCAGTCTTGTTCTCCAAGTCAAGAAATTCGTTTATTTTTCTCCACACCGATTCTTCCTCTCCAATCGTGTATGAACTTTGCTCACATCCCACATGTTTCAAGTTGGCCAGAGAGAAACATTATTCCAAGTCCCAAATTCCTTAGTGTGTTGAGCATCATAAACGTGGGCATTATAAAGTGTTTGTTTTCAGTGATGAAAAAATTGTGATAATCTTTCAGCTTTTGTTTTGCTGACTAGAAGTTTTGGAGACAATCGACAAGATAACGACCGCCTCTCTCAAGCTTCAGCAAAACTCTTGGAATTGAAAGCATTCAAGGACTACAGTGCAACAAAAGTGGACATTGACATGGTGGTAATCTACTCTTCACCAGAATTCGATAACCGTGATGACGCTCACGTTTACTATCACACAATCATGGTAAGTTCATTCCAAGTACTTTCTTTAACTTCGCATTTAAAAAATAATTCATAAAAATAATAACATTGTATTTCAATTGTTTGTTTTCCAGTTCTCCATAAAGGCTCATCAGAATCTTTTTCAAGGAACAACTTTAACTGCTCCACAAGGAAAACTTGTCTATTGGCTCAACAACTCCAACCTCATCGATCTGGACAAAGTATCTAAAGATTTATTCTTGAGAATACTGAAAGAGAATGGACTGAATTTAGAAGTGGTCACCATCAACGAGTATGAAAATTTTATTCAAAAATTCCTTCCATGTCAAACTTTGGACGTTCAAGAAAATCTTCTTCAGTTGAGACTTTTGTTTGGAGACTCAAAGACTGATGGACACAATTCTCAAGACGAAGATTGCTACCCATCCATGTGTCAGAGCAGAAGTTGTATTAACTGGCCAAGAAACAATGAAATGAAGTCTCCCTTCCTCAAGTCAAATCCACCCAAAAACCAAAGTCATGACAAGAGATCATCCATTTATTATATTATTCTCACGGATGATAACTCGTATGGTGGACATTTATTAGCCATGGATGGCTCATTGAGTAACATTGCCAGTTGTCATTTCAAGAAGGGACAGAAAGGGACATCAGTGGACACTTATCTGGAAAATCACGAGAATATCTACATTTATTCTGCTGGTACAGTCCTGGTTCTTGACAGGAGTGAAGACTTGGACAAGAGAATCAAAAAGGGGGTAACGGAATTGTATGAAAACTACATAATCAGTTTTCAGAAAATTATGGACATCAAAGAAAGGACACACTTGAAGGCTCCTCATTCTGACAAACCTCGTGTGTCGATCAAAAAGAGACTGCGAAATTTGCCATTTCCAGGAAATCTTGTCAATTCTCTTCTACACTTAGCTCTTGGACAATATGGTTCCTTCATTTTTTATTTTTAAAATGCAGAACCAGCTGTAGAATTCTCAGGTAAACCATTTTTCTAAAATAAGCAAATCTTTTAACAGTTGATTGTCAAATAGAAATTATTAAGTACGTTTGTTTCATACAGGATTGGTTAGTCGTTTTGAGCCCCCATCTCTAAGTGATATCTTGCAGCCAGCTAATTTCAGAAGACGATTTCAACTTCAGCCTACCTTTCTTGTCCAAGTTGAGGATGATGACAAACTTTATTTCCAACAATGTTGTTCTTATGATGATAGTATAGATACTGATAGTTATGATAGTTCATAATTACAGAGTACATAAGTATCAAAAATTTTGTAACGAATGAAATTGTAAACAAAAAAGATTTTCCTTAAATTAATTTTAATGTAAAATGATATGCAGAAGAATATGGAGAGAATAGTTTTGTCTGCTGTTTCATTTCTTTATTTATTTATGCAGCCTGCAAAATATAAATAAAATCGATTAATGAACTACAATTTTATACATCTTACACTCACATTTTTTGAACAGTCAGTCACAAATGTCCCATGTATATATGACATAAAACTCGTATGTAATAATGATAACATTCAACGCCGACTACACAAGTAGCAGATTTTGCATTAAAACATTAAGAGAAAATTGTTTGTAAAACCGAAGGGATTGAGGGGAAAGTGAAGGGGTTTCCATATTCTTTTCGTCTCATGGGGAAGGGGGATGGGACTTGAAGAGTGACGATGGCCAATGGTTCTGTTGGGAAATGACACATCTCAACCAGCCTTTTACAGAAGGGTAGGATAGAGCTTTTTGGTATAAAGAACGACAACAAGGGATTGCTCATCGTCAGAAACCACCGCGAGTTCGTCCTGTTCTGTAAAACTTTTGGTCTTTTTCTCGTCTCAGAAGTCCTGAGTCAGAAAATGTAAAGGAACAGAGAATTTTAAAAATATTATTATACGAGAAAAAAACTACTTTGTCAAAAACGGAATTGTAATTAATATATTCCAATTGTGATTTCATCTTTTGTACTACTACAGTGTCAAAATATTATTATTATAAAACGTGGAACGTGATTCAATTAAGTAAAGAATACTTAGATATACTTACAGTGTGCAATTAAGCCAACGAGGGACAACAAAGTGTGTGTCAGCAATAACGTTTTGTTATTGCGGGATGTACGTTAACTGAAATAAACACAACTTGGATCGGAAAGTTAAATAATACAAAGTGACAGTGTCCAAATTATTTTGCGAATTTGTTATTTTTGGAAAACAAAAGAATCTTCGAAGCTTTACAAAAGTGTTTTGTGCAAAGATCAGCTGGAATTTCAAAGGCTTTGAGAGAAAAAAAACAAATTGCATTTTTGTTAACTAAAGTTTATTCTCAACTAGACGAGAAGAATTCCAACTGTCAACGTTAAGAGGTAATTACATTTAAAAGTGAATTAAAATATAATATTGGTGATGTCACATTCAACATGTGATTAGATTTTTTTTCTCTTGCTATGTCGTATGTCAGTCAAAGAATTATTCTCTCTCTAACGCTATTTTAAATTGTCGGTCAAAACTTTTGATTCAAAAGGGACTTTTTTTTTTAAAAAAAATGAGAGTCATGTTGTTGTTGTCAAGTTATGGTAATGTTGTAACAATGTTCCAAAAAGACAATTTTAATTCATTTTCCAATTGTTTCTTCTGTGTTTTCATTTAGATATCCTGTTGGATTGGACAATAGTGTCCAGCTTAAATTTATCAAAGGGGGTGGTCCGTTCAAATGATGGAAACTGTATTCTACGAGAGTGACTACAATACTGGACATTTCTTTGCTGCTGGTAATTTCCCTTTTTTATTTTTACAAAAATAAATAAAAAATTTTAAAAACATACAGTTCAAAATCATTGGTCATTTCAGTTTTTATTAATCATGCCGTATTTGATTTTTAATCCATTTCCAGGAATGAATAACTCAATGAACCAGCTCAAGCGGAAAATGACGCTCAACTTGGATTTTCCAGTTGGGGACGAGGGTAAACCAACCTCGGTCATCAAGAAGGCAAGAGTTGCCAGTCTAAATACACCTCAAAATATGAACATGGCAGTTCTTTCTTCACCTGACCTCAACATGTTGAAGCTGGCATCACCAGAGTTAGAAAGGCTCATCATAAGCCAGACAGCTCTTCTCCCAACACCTACACCAACCCAAACTCAAATATTTTTTCCAAAGAATGTGACAGAGGAACAAGAATTGTAAGTCTCATAAGAATACATTTCATTATTTCTTCTATTTCAACTTCTCTAGAGACCAGAAAAAGTTATTTTGTAATTAAAACATTACCTAATATTGATTTTTGTTTTTCTAAAAATTCCAGATATGTGAGAGGATTTACTGATGCTCTATCCAAACTTCAAAATCAATCTGGTGGAGATACAAGTGTCATCAATACATCCTCAGCATCAAACAATAATAATAATATCATTATCAATACTTCAACTCATAACAATAATACAATTTCAACTGCTGCTGCTGTCGTTCCACAGCCAATTATTATTACCACAACGAGCAGTAATAGTGCTACACAATTAATTCAAAATCAACAACAAATTCAACATCAATTACAAGTACTCCAACAACAGCAACAACAAAAGAATCAAATTGCTCCACCATCTTATTATGAGCAAGAAGATTCTTCGGATGTGTCCGAGGACACAATGTCAGAGAGTTCTTGTTCAAATTCAACAACTTCTTCCAGCACCTACACAACAAATGGTCATCATGTCACTGTCCCCACATCATCCATCATGTCTCTTGGAGGTCATAACAATTTCCCGGTGACGACTTCATCCAATGCTCATCACCGCCTTCCAGACTACCAAATGTCGATGAGTGGGTCAATTCCAGTCTCAGCGGCTGCTCTGGGATCTCATCATCATCACAATAATAACCACCATAATAATATTCACATTAAGGATGAACCTCAAACTGTTCCTAGTGCCTCTTCAAGTCCACCTGTGAGCCCTAGTAAGTGTTGGATTTGAATCTTAATTATTAATTTGTGCATTATTTGCAAAATGATTCCACTTTGCAACACAGTAATAATCACAACAATTTATTTTATTTCTTTTGTTTTAGTTGATATGGCATCCCAAGAAAAGATCAAATTGGAGAGGAAACGTCAACGGAATCGTGTGGCTGCTTCCAAATGTCGGAAGCGAAAGCTAGAAAGAATTTCCAAACTCGAAGACAAAGTGAAGTTGTTGAAAGGGGAGAATGCAGATTTGACCAATGTTTTGAGTAAATTGAAGGAGACAGTGTGTCATCTCAAACAACAGGTATTTTTTTTTTTTGAATTTTTTTAGATTTTTTTTGAATTTTAAATTTAAAACCAGATTTATTTTATTTCATAGTCTGCTTCCATTGACTGGAAAATTCATTATAAGTAACTAGTTTGCAAAATATCTGACGGTATAATGTCAGCATGCAATGTGAATAATATAGATATATGTATATCCATAAAGATATGTATATCAATAAAAAAGTTGATTAGGTCTGACTACAACTTCATATATAAGACTATAACTTCAATTTGTAGTCTACAACGATCAAAAATCTGAAGTAAATATTGTAATGAAAAAAATGCGATGAATGCAGTGTCTGCTCGTTTTCAGTCCTCGTGGCTTTTGACCTATTAGATAAACAAAACATTATATATATACGAACAAAGGTTAAAATGGAATTTTGCTCTTAAATATTGTCAATGGAAGCAATCGAAGCAGACTATGCAATAAACGAAATCTGCTTTTAAATTTAAATGTTGACCGTAATGATTCTACAGCATGTAGATTTCAACAATTTTTAAAAAATACTCTCACCTTTCCTTCCCGTTGCGGGATAGACCGAGTATGTACTATTGCTTATATCACAAATTACGATTCATAATTCTGTTTGGTTCTCAACAGGTGATGGAACATGTTAATAGTGGCTGTCAAATAATTATATCTCAGAATGCCACCACTACCTCTTCCTCCTTCTGATATCCTCATCCTCCTCTTCTCCGTCCATCCATCCTTATTTTTGATATCCCACCATCTCCTCCTCCTCCATTAATATTAATACCAACAACAAGAACAACACCTTGTCCTGATTAATCATCATTTTTTTACACAAGACCTCCTCCTCCTCTTCTAACCTTATTTATGATATAAGAGACCAAGGCGCTGGCGTCTTTTTGGAACAATTACAAATACGATGCGCCCATGGCTGTAAGGAAAACAATTAAATATTTTAAGACACACAGACACAAACGAGACGATATATTATATTATATATTACAAAAGATGGAGGAAATTATATTATGCTGAATACCAGTACTTTTCTAATTCGCCTTTTATTAAAAAAAAACGTACATAATAATAACCAGATAATAATTTTATCGAAGGTACATTATGATGTGCTGATTTTTTAGTAGTAATTTCAACGAGAAATTATTAGTTATTATGAGGTACAAGTACATTAGTTTACACTTGTACTTTTGTAGTTATTAATACAAAGAATTAATAGAAGGACTAAAAAAATTCCTAAGTATAGAGAGTGAGGAAGGTCAAAAGAGTCAGCTCAAAGTTTGTCCAGATTAATAATTAACAAAGAGAAAAGATATATATTTTAACACCCAACAATGAGCTGTAGTATAATATGATATATATAGAGTCCAAATGTGAATGCCATAATATATAGAAAAAATATATCCTGGAACAATTTGTGTGTAAACTTAAATAGTCTTTGTCACCTTCAACGAATCAAGTCATTCTGTAAAAAAAATCAATCTACATGTCTATGACTTAGTTAAAAATAGACACACTACACACACACACACGTTGGTAGTCATGTAGAAAATTGCATTAATGTATAGCTATGTCAAGTGAGGAGACATTTATAAGGAATCGCAGTCAAAAAAAACTAAAGTCAGTCAACATAAATAATACATAATGATAGGAAATATTACCAGTTTATACGTCATTTAGTAATTTTATACAACAAAACAACAATATCTTGCTAAAATATTGTTTTCCCACTTAACCTCTTCCCCTACTATATATATTATTCTTTATCCACCCCACATAGAGTCTTATTGTTATGATTATTGTTGTTGTTATTATTTACTGAGTTTTTCCATATTTTTTGTCATCATCCTCAAAGATTTCCCCTCACTTGAGTCTATATATTGTACTTTTTCCAAAAAGTTTACACATGATACAAACTAATTATTAAGTTTTTTTGTGATACTGTATCACTGATACACATAATATTATTATTATTTTAATCATTTCAATTTTTTCCGTAACAACTTTTAACACTGCTCACTTAAGCAGTTTAGGGTTTCCTTTTCAGAAGAGTAATTCTAGTTAGTTAAAAATTTCTAAACACACATTACACAATCATATAAATTTGCAGAAAAAATTAATTTGATTCGGTTTATTAGTCTGGGTTCATGATTAATTAATTTTAGAATTTATTATGTAGGTGATTTAGTACATATTTAATTTTTGCTGCTTTTGTTGCGTTTCGAACTTAAAGAGTAACATTATTTTGGTCTCGCTTTCGATCATTTGTCCAAATGGCATTACATTTACAATGATTAATTATTGAACATAATAGGTTTAATGGACATTTACCCTGTCCTCAGCCATTATCACTCATAATTGTCATTGACAATTTAGTTAGAATCTGGAAAAATGATCCTTGCAAATGAATTTACCATTATTATTATTATTATTTACTATTATTTCTTATAGCTAGCTTAATTTATATTGAAAATGAAGAGAATGCAATATTCTACTACATACAGTACATATATATTTATGTAAATTAGATGTTACATTAATTATTTTGAAAGATATATTATTTTACCTGTATGTGCCTATATTAATTAATTTACTCATAGAAACAACAAATCCACACACACACTTATTACAAAGCTACACAAACACACACACACCTTATTTACCTTATTATTATTATTTTTTCCTGTTAAACTGTTACCTTCATTAATTTACAGATTCTTAATTTGTCATTGTATTGTAGAATGGAATCATTTTATTCTCTGTTATTTTTTGGTTTCTGTTCCCTATGAGTAAAACTTAGTCAATTTAATTTCCAATATTTACTTCCACGTGTCTTCAATTTGTGTTCATTTATTTATTTTTCATTTTCATATTTACACACATTTATGTTTCATTTTAATTTGCATGGGGAAAAGTCCTACTACATAATATATAGTAAATATCCTGTGTTTCCAGTACTACTCATGAATCAACCTGGATTACGAACTTTGATCTAACTTATCTAATTTTTTTTTCAAAAAGAAAATCTACATACCAAGGCTATGTGTATGTGCAACGTTGACAAAAAGTAATCACTCATCATATTTTCATAATTAAATTGAGATAAGGGGACATTGTGACTACGCAACATAACCCTCTAGTCCGTTTGTCATTATCTTTCAAAATTCACATGATTTTTGGTTAACCACCATCGTCGATTAGGAGAGTGTGCTCTGATAAATTTTATCCCTCTCGAGTCGTCATTTCATTTCCCCCTCACAATAGCTCATATCATATTTAAAATATAAAAAACAATTTTTTTTGAGTCGTCAATCCTCACGTCAGAGTTGGAACATGTTAAAAAGTTGAGTGTGTGTACTTTACTTACGCACTTCCTCTTGACTTGACTTTGTCCACGTATTCTCTCCACTCAGCCAATGATAATGACAGTTTTTTTCGTGAAATAGACTTTGACCTTTCCTCACGACACACTACACATAAGTTATATCCACACACACACATAAATATATATGCTACATTGTGTCTATAATGTTAATATTCTAAATTTAACTAGAGTTTGACTGGCTGTGGCTCACAAACTGATTTTACAGTAATTAATTATTTGGTCATCCAGTTTCCGTCCTTTCTTTGTCACTCTTTGTCGCGTTTTTTCCTGTGAAATATGAGACGAAATGATTTCTTGGAAATTTTCTTCCCCGTCATTCATCACTCAAAATTAGTCAAAATGTATAATTGCGACTGTTACAAAAAATTATAGGTCCTTACAATAATTAGCCTATGTAAATTTAGTACTACATAATGCATATACTAGGGAGACGAGGGCTGTGATTAAATTAATAAGGAAGCATTGTTGTTTAACTAAAAAACATTGTGTCTATATTGCCTACACAGAATGGTTGGATGGGAATAAAAGTAAATTGTTGTAAAAATCGGCAATAAATAGATGAACTGCTCAAAAAAATCTGAGAAAAAATGGAAAAGTCTAGTCTGATTAAAAACATGAAAATACTTTCACTTTCATGTATAGTCAAATTGTGAAAAATTCGTTGTGTTGTGACAACATCAATAAGCAATGTGAATTGGAAATAATTCGAGTTTTTCTCTCGTCTTTTATTTTTGTACAAAAAACTTTTTTGAAGAGGAGAAAAGAGGGAAGCAAGGAGGGAAATGGAGTAAATTCTGGATTTGCGTAATTGTATAAAAAAATAGAAGGTAAATGGACAAATTGTATACAAGAAAAAATACACGAAGAATACATAATAATATTGTAATATGTAAATAAATTATATTTACTGAAAAAACTGTGGCTAATAAGCGTCTGCTGTTAAATTTTTTTACGAGGGATAAAGAGAAATAAAATGGGTGAAAAGAAAAAAAAACTTAACGAAGGATTGTTTGTTGTGCCTTCAAAAGAAAAAGCATAAAAATAATATTTCCACACACACGACAAAATAAAAGAAATTTTTGTAGCTGAAAACTTTATAATATTCCTAATGTCAAGGCCTTGTTATGCTCTGCTATATTGCTATATATATGTATTTATGTATTTTACTACTTTTTTCAGAAAAAGAATTTGTGAAATGTTTTTATGCAAGATGAGAAAGGGATACAATATCTGGACAAAGAAACTTTGGCCAAATTAATGCTAATGTAAAATGTAATGGAAACATGAAAATAAAAATGGAATACTTGTATTTATGTGACTTGAGCTATCAATATACGACGTATTTTACGACAACTACTAATTATTACTGTATACACTGTACACTTGAAAATGTACCATAATTAGTTTAAATACTTAAAGATGTATTAAAAATTATGTGCTTCAAGCTTTGACGAAATGTCAATATATATTTATATCTAGAAAATATTATATAACTCATTGTAGCCAACTAAAATTGCCAATATGAGAAGCTAATTTTGTTTTTGCAAAAATGCTCAAGAAAATTTTGTCCAGATTGTCCAGGAGTACTAAGTACGCATGAACAAAGGGGAAAAGATGACGAAAGGTGGTTGTAATAAAAAATGACTATTGTTGTACAGCTATAAAAGATTACAGTAAAGTTTTGGAACAGGACATTGCACGCTTGACATGGCAAAATAACTTTCCATTTGGTGAAGCTGAGACTTGCCAGAGAGCTTTGTTAGGGAGATCCTTTCCCTTGACCTGCAGAGGTCAAAATGTAGGCAGATGAATTCACATGAAAAATGTTTGACTTGGACGCCACTTGCATATATTTAGGATTAGTGGCTACTGCTGGTAGACGTTTAATAAACAAATGCACGTGAACGGCGTCGAAGTCTAACATTTATGTTTTAATTTCCCTATTTTAATGCCAGACTTCGACGCCATTCACGGGGATTTCCATGTCAAATTTTTATTTGCAGTAGACACTAATCCAAAATATGAAATGAACGGCGTCGAAATCTAACATTTATATTTTAATTTCCCTATTTTAATGCCAGACTTCGACGCCATTCACGGGGATTTCCATGTCAAATTTTTATTTGCAGTAGACACTAATCCAAAATATGAATAAGTGGCATCCTAGTCAAACATTTTTCTTTGTGGACTTGTCTCTTTACATCTTGACCTTTGGAGGTCAAGGGATGGCCCTAAAACTTGTCCATTTAAATATTGGTCTGAAAGGTCTAAGGAAGCTTTTCCCCAAGTTTCAGTTCAATCGAACAGAAGGTTATTTTTGTAAAGCCTGCCATTTCCTTTCTTTTTTATTGGACAAAAGAAATTATTATTGTGTGGAAAATTGAGGCAGTAGTCACAATTAAAATGCAATTAAGATAATACTTACATAATACAATGCTTCATGTACCTACATTACTTCAAGTACGAAAGTAAACAGTCAAAACATTTATAGGTACAAGAAAGAAGAGAGAAATAAAGAGACAGGCACGTTGAATATTGATTATTGTACAGGATAATTAAATAAAGAAAGGAAAGTATATTATATAAATAAACCATATATATATATTAAATATTTATTCTGCTGAATAAACTCAAAATGATTTACATACATTACTAATTTCTCATTGCATTCATTAAAATTCATACTCATAATCAAATAAAATGACACAGATCCTATTTTCTACCAATAAAATCTTTGCTCAATTTGTTCCAGGCATCATTCAGTTTTTAACTTACCACTGTCAGCCATCAAATCCACACACACACACACACACACACTCTCTCTCTCTTGTTGTTCCAAGGATTGGGACACGACGACAAAAAGTCGGGATGAGGAGGAGACACTCATAAAAATAACATTTCGACAATTTTAATAGACTTTGCATATTAATAAACCTTTTAAAAATATTTATTAAAAATTTTCAACCGCTCCTCTTGTGTACAAAACAGAACAGAGAGAGAGAGAGAGAGAGAAAACAATATAAATATAGGCGTCATTAAAGACCGCAAAGGACGTTTGAGGAGGATGCAGGCAGGCAGGAGGAGATCAGAGGAAGTCAAATCCTACAAAGCAAACAGAGGATATGCAACCTTTTTGACATTTTTCTTTTAGAAAAAAAGGATGACAGCCCATTAATGCAAATATTGAGAGAGATAGAATGTATCCACATATTTTTTTAAAAATGATAATTCAATAATATTTATCCTAATAATAAATATCCTTGTCATTTGTTGTCTACAAAAATCCTTCTGTTTCCCCACACAAATTTTTGGAACGATTTACAAAGAAATATCTCCCAAAAAATGAGGAGAGAGACCGGATTTATTACCATGTGCAAAAATATAGAGGGGTATTAAACGTGTTGCAAAATATCCTTTTTTTCCATGTCATCACCTGTTCCTCTGTACTCTTCTGTAATATTAATAATAAATGATGTACATATTGTCAAGGGAGGAAAAAACAAGGAGAGGAAGTTGTCCCTCAAACTGTCAAAAGCCTTTTTATCTCTCTCTCTCTCTCTCTCTCTTACATTACATAACCAAAGAGCCAGCCAGTCTACAGCTAATCTTGTGCAAATAATGTGGCTTTTCTACACAGATATCGTGTGCACAAAAATTGACAATCTACTCTCACCCTCCTGTGTCTGTCTGTACACTTTGTCCCCACAATTTTGAAAAAATGAAAATTTCTTTCTTATTTTTTAAAAAAATCAATATCCTTCGCAAATAGCAACAAATATGGCTTCTGTGGGTGCAAAATTCTTTTTGTTGTCCAAATCTCTCTCTCTGAGTCCAAATCTCTGTCTCTCTCTGAGACACAGATTTCTGTGTGCGTGTGTGTGGTGTGTCCTGTGGGTGTTAAATGTGGAATAAAAAATATGCAAATTTCCTCATTTGTAAACCTCTTCTCAGAATGATTTTTTTAATACTGTACTAGTACATATACATAGTGCAGTAATGGGGGATATGGATGAGAGAGAGGATGTTCAAGATGAACAGACGGAGGAGGATTGTGTAGAGGGCAAGTTGGACAATGGGGAAAAGCGTGGGCGAAGTCGTCGTCGTCGGAAAAAGCGGGCGAAGTGCCAAAATCCGGTTTCCAAATCTTCCTCCCTCCCCCATCTCAATCTCTCTTCTTCTTGTTGCAAAAAAAAATTCACACAACCTCCCTCCTTTCCCAATTTTCATCTTTTTTATTAACTACTATGCAAAAATTGAAGAGTTACAAGGGAGCAACAGTCTCTTTATATCTCCATAAGTGAAGAAAAGGAACAGGGAAAATACATAATAAGAGTGAATTTTTTTTGCAGAAAAAAAAATTGATAGAGAAAATATTTCCAATTTTTCCTGTTTACTTGCCTTCCGTCTCTCACAAATTTTAATTACTTTGTTATTGTCTGCTGTACAGAATTCACAATCACCAAATATTCCTACTTTTCCTCCTCATCCCCTCCTTCTCTCTTAGAGTCTGGAATTAATTTCCATTGACGGTGTATAAAATAAATCTGTCTACTGTGCTGTACAGCACAGTACATATTTTTGGTGTGTGTGTGTGCAAAACCAAGAGAGAAAAAAAGGACGAGTTGTGGTCAACACAAGAACTCGTCCATGAAAAAAAACATAATTTTGGATTGGAATGTTCAACTCACAAATATGTACGGCAATATTCAATTTTGGTGTTTCGCATGAATAAATTTTTGCAAAATTAAAATTATATTGCAAATTTGTATACCTACCTGATACTATCTATGGTATGAAGATGTATTGGGGAATTAGATAAAAAGTACCGGACCACTCGGTAATGTCTCCCTGCATTGGATTGAATTGGTCGGTCGTCATGTCATGTACGAATTCAATTTTGGAATGGGTAATCCAAGGAATTGGAGAGAGTTAATGAGTGGAGCGTGAGTTGATGATTGGAGCTGATATTTTCAATCCTCAATGTTAGTGTTGTCTTCATAATGCATAGTGAATTGTAGAGCTATGTTGTGTATAATGTGTAGATGTGCAGTGCGTGTGTTACATTGCCAATTTTCGAAAAAGAATTGTACAAAAGTTCCACTGTGTGGACCGCAGAAGGAAAGAGAGAGAGAGAGACAGACGAGTGTCCTATAAGAGTTTACACTGTGCAGAAAAAAGGAAGGGGAGAAAGGATAACGATAGCAAATTTTACATTTAAACATTTTTGCACGCAATGAGACCTGGGAAGTCCAACACACACACACAGTGTAGGCATTAGACACCAGACAGAAAGAGAGTGAGTGTGTGCCCTTTCATTTCTTGGAACTTTTCGTTAGTCACATTTTAGTAGAGATTTACGGACGGAGAGAGACAGCCTCACACACCATCAAATTTCCAGGGTGGTTTTAACCACACACACGCACACACTTTGAAAAATCAAAGTGTCCACCGATGAGTAGGTTTAACGCCACTCACTAATCTTAAAGATGAAAACTGTGAGCACGAAACCAAAGACTACGTTTGGTGTTAATTCTCGCACAATACCTGAATTTTTTTACTAAAATAATTTCTATTATTTTGCAATTTCATTTTTTCATGCAAAAAATTATTCAGCTCCAGCCTTGTCAATCAAAAAATTTGAATTAAAAATTGCTACCGAAGAAAAGTTAATAACTGGACCCGTTTTTCCTTTTTACAAATTTTTTGATTTGATTCTAGGATAATATTGAAAGAAAAAAAGAACTATTTCCGAGACACCCTGACTGTGACTGTGAGTACAGATATATAAAGTAATGATACATACAAGTCCCATATGACTCTCCACCAATGCCCAAAGTACATGAAGAGAGAGATGGATTTTTGCATGTGTGCAAAAATTTTTCCTTCCTCTCTCTCTCTCCACTTTTTTTGCTCCCTTCACATTATTCAGTAGAGGAAGAGGAGTGCAGTAGAGTTAAAGACACACCTTCGACTTGAGCCAAAATCAAACATGAAAACACATTCTCACTATCCACACACACACACACACAAACACAACCATTAAAGTCGACTCATGTAATTTTCCATCACACACACACACAATGTACCCAGTTGATAATCCTTTCCCTCCACTTTGGAGAGTTTGGAATGAAGACAATAACAGTTTCCAGTAGCTTTACTAATGTTACTCTCATTTTTTATTCTGCTCCGCACACCCAGTCGACAAAGACATGTGCAAAAACTTTTGCACAGTCCACAACAAGACCCGCACATTTGTAGACATACACTCCAGGGATTTCCCCCTGATGAATTAGTACGGTAATTTTGTTTTTTACATTAACACGCCGACCATTTGTCGGGGTTTTGAGAAGGCGGGGATTTTTCGGTTTGCAAAATTTAAAGTTGGATTGGATCTTTTATTTTGAAAATGGGAGAATAAGTTGACTATTAATTTTATGCAGAGTGAGGATGGAAGGGAGAAGGCAAGGCGCTTGATGGAGTAATAAAATGTATTTAAATAACTCATTAAATTTGTGACACTTTGTGCGTGTGTGGACGTTTTATTATTTATTTTCCCTATCTCTCTCTTTCTGTTCTGCACAGTTTAAAAAACAAGACACAAGCAAATAACCTTCCATGGAAAAAAGGCGTACATAAATGAGTATGTAATATATTGACACACGCACGCACTACACAACCTTAAGAAAAGAGAGAGAGAGAGAGAGAATTTTAAGGTTTGTTTGAATATTAACAGGCAAGAAAAATTATCATCTCTCTCTCTCGCTGTGTGTACACTAATATTAATGTGAGTGAGGATCATAACTAGGGAAATGAGGAGTCAGCTCAAAAATACGTTGACAAACTGTTTAGAATGGTTAATTGTGGGACACACAAAGGATTTTTTAGCACGAAGAAAGAGAGAGAGAATGTGAATTGGCGAATTTAAAAAATCTTCTCGTAATCTCAACTCCTCGAAAAAACAACAACTTTAACTTTTGGCAGTTAATCCCTTTCCCTCCCTCCACTACACTACAGCACAATTTAATTTAGTTGGGTTTTAAAGGGAACATGAAAATGTGTATGTGGGATTTTTATTACCCTCTTTCTCTCTCTTGTGTGTGCGTGGGAAGTGTAGTGCTGGAGCCGGGTTAAAAAAATTAGTCTGTTGACTTATGTTGTCAATTAGCAAATCCCTGGTAAATCGTGGTCAATGTTAATCCTTGTTAATTGTGTGTGTGTGTGTGTTGAAGGGAATAAACAATTTAAATATTATTTTAAAATTTAATGGAAGACACTCAAGAGACTCTTTTGAGAAAAGAGAGAGAGAGAAAGAGAGAAAAGTGGACATGGAGACTAAATAATTATTTTTGTCATCCAGTTTTTTTCCTCCCTTGTATAAATAACGTATTAACAATTTGGAACATGCTGTGTTATTCTTATGTGGAGAGTACATTTCTGAAATTTGTATGTTTAACGGCAATTAAAATGACTATATAATACATAATGTACAGATCAGAACCAGAAAAGTGTATAGAACATGTATCTATAGATTATTATGTACTATTCAAATTTTTTTTACAATTTGCACATTTGTGTAAGTACAGCACATGGGTTCAATGGGACAGACACACACACACAGGCAGGCACACTAGAGAGGAGAGAAGAGAAGAGAGAATGGATGTTGAGAACCGCCTACGCGAAAACCTTGTAAAAATTCGCCAATTATTATTCCTCACCCTCGCTTCATTAGCATAGATTGTACATTTGCAAATAAACTTTTTGAGAGTCTCGACTCTCGGGGAACCACACAACTCAGAATCTCCACACAAGACAATAATAATATTCATTTATTATTTTATGTACTCCCTATTATACGGACATTGTGTGTTGTAATATTCTATTCCAGCCTCTTCTTCTTCTTCTTCTTCTTACAACTCGTTCATGTCTCATCATCTTCTGTTCAATTGGATTGTTGGGACGAACAAGGCTAAAATAGTCACGGGCATACATAGCAGAAGAACATTAAATAAAAGAGATTTTAAAAAAAATCTCAGTAATCTCAGTCTACAGAGAATGTGTGGTACATATAAAATCGTACACGACTCAAAGACACATTTCATTATAAAAATATTGTCCTCCTATTCTCCAGATGAAATTCTGCAAAATTTTTCAGTAAATAATTCAGTGTATATCCACAATTTCCATTTAATTTTCACAAGTTAGGTACTTAGAATCTTAAGATGTCCAAAGGAGAAAGACAGTGTCTCAGTCTATCCTGTCTGGTTGAGTGTTAAAAATGATAGTGGTAAAAAAGAACAATGACAAATGACAATGACATGTCGTCTCTCAAATCGTCAACACTGATGCATCTCAGTTTCGTCTCTCTTTCAAAAAAAAACATTTAAGGACAACAATGGATAAAAAATGGAAAATTAATTCCCATCAACACAACGTTGGTACATAAAGTATTTACACAGTGCATTTTGTTGGTGTTTTTTGCAAAAATTAATTTGTCCGATGACGTTTCGTTGTTACTACTTACTGTAAGGTTTAACAGGGAAATAAATCCTTCACAACTGTGGTGATGGTAGAATAGAATATTTTTGAAAATCCCATATCCTGTATTAAGTCACATAAGGTACTATGTACCTATATATGGAGGATTAATATAGTTTCTTCTCTGTTGTCCCTCATCTCCTCTTCTTATTTTGTCCTGGCTCAAGTCTAGCCTTAAGAGTTGAGAGGAGAAAGATAAATTTTGCATTGTCATTTAAAAAACACCAGAAGAGTTTCCTTGACTCTGCTAACCTCAATCAAGTGAAAAGAGAGAGAGAATAAAAAACACTTTTTTTTCTCTCTCTCTCTCTCTCTCAGTCAGACTATCTCTCCGTGTGTGTCCTCATGTTCTTGTCATGTACAGAACACTACATAAAAATGTGTGTGCTTCAAAGTACATGTAATATTTACGATGGACAGAAAAGAGCGTCTGATACCCAAAGTATAAAGTATACATTGTAGCCTCTCAATGTTGTACTTTACTACTTTTATATAGGACCAGAGAATAAGGAGGAGGAAGCAAAATTGCTAATAGTATTCAAGGTTTCTCTTCAGAAACACACTCTCTCTGTAAAACACAAAGTAACTTACCCTTTTCCATACTCTTTTTAATGGGCACATTACAAACGTCAAGCATACGAAGAAGTCTGTCTCTCCTTTTATTTTTGTCCTCTGTAACAATTCTCGGGTTGTAAATCTAAAATATTATTTAAATGGCCCCAAGTCGTACTTTACTTAAAGCTAAATAGAGAGTGAGAGTGTGAATTTCATTTTCATTTTGGGGCAAAAAAAACTCTAGTACACTGTACTACTAACGATGAGACTCAATAATAAAATTGTGAACTTAAAATGTGCTTGCTTGATCCCTATTTAAAATATTGGCAGTTTGAATTAAATTGTGCGTGGGATAAAACATGTTACTTTGGTACAAAAATTTATGATGGAACACACGAGTCTTCTCTCTGTGCAATATGATGATGATGCGAGTTAATTACCATATCCTTTCCTCATTTATTTGTTAGTTTGTTCGGGGTCAGAGAAAAGAGGAGAGGAGCACGTGGACTTGGAAGGAGACAAATTTTTCTAACATTCATCTCCCTCAAGAATACGAATTGAATAGTCACGATCCCCATTCATCCCAAAGTAAATATTCTTGTTGTTGTTAATTATTATTACTGTTGAGTAAAAAATTTTGTAATTAAAAACAATGTCAAACAAAGTAACACAACGTCACAGTATAATATGGAGTCATTCCATAGGAGCGTAAAGGTGAGACACGAATTTTTAATAGGCGACGAAATTTTGATATTACATGATAAAAGTGAGACACACTCGAATCATTTCAAGTACTTACTACACGATGTACAGAAAATAAATAGAGGAAAAATTTATTCATTACATTTTCTGCTCAATTTTTTAAGTCACACCCTTCTGGATTTTTAACCTTAAATTTGGTACATTAATACTTTGTAGTTGGGAACATAATTTTTTTTGAGATTAAAACTATTATGAAAGCATTAATTACTCCTTCACTACCCGAAGGTAAATGATGACAGGAAAAGTATGGAGAATAAAATACAATATTGTACTTCACACATACAGTGAAGGGTCTGTACACATTTTTATATTTATAGGGAAAACAAAATTCTCTGGATAATAGTTATGGAATAGCTGTACACACCATAGTCTAAATGGAACCTATTTAATTACATGCAATTTATTTCAACGTTACATTTATTATGCTAACATCATCAAACGGCTTGTCCGTCTTCGCATTGGTCCTGTATAAATGTTGTAGTTACAACAGAGACAAAAGAGGAATGTTTAGTTCATGAGTAAAAAAGATCATATATTTTAATTTTACTACATTAATCGTGTTACTTACTTGACCATGGAAATGTGCTGTACTGTCTCCATCCCTCGAATAACCCGACCAAATACGGTGTGTTTGTTGTCCAACCAGGGCTGAAATAAAAGGTAAAGATCAATCAAATGAAGAGAGAGAGAGAGAGAGGAAAAACAATGTTATTGACATGCAGCTGCAAATGTTGAGTTGACCTCGGCTACTAAGTCATTTTATCCAGATTACTCATCATATACAACATATATTTTGTCATTGCCACTTACACAAGGAACAAGGGTGATAAAAAATTGAGAGCCATTTGTATTGGGTCCAGCATTTGCCATGCTGACGGTGTATGGTCGATCATGTTTTAAGGATGGATGAAATTCATCTTCAAACTCACCACCCCAGATACTTGTACCCCCAGTACCAATCCCTTTGGACAAGAACAGAAAAACAAATATTTTAAAAAACTTGGTGGTAATAACAAAATTTAGTAATTATTTTGGAAATATGAAAAAAAATCACCTGTCGGATCTCCAGTCTGAATCATAAACTGTTTGATAACCCGATGGAAAATGTGTCCATTGAAGTAACCACTTTTGGCATGAACACAAAAGTTTTCTGCAGATTTCGGACATTCCTTTCCAAATCTAAAGGTAAGGGACAAAAAAGCCATGTAAGATGACTATCTAATTATCATGGACTTTTATAAGTGCAAAAGAATATTATTTACTTACAATTTGATATGAATATCCCCTTTTGTTGTATGCAATATCGCTGTCTCATAGATTCGTTGACCGGCTGGAAATATAATAATCAAAATAATAAAAGGATTACTTCTATTTAAAAAATATCTAAACAAAAAACAGAATAATTTTATTACTTGTAGCGTCAGTGGCAGCAATGATGTCTTCCTTTGATGGCTTCTCGTTAAAGACATCCCGGTCACTCGTACTATTTTTAGGATCATCAGCATCTCTTCGGGTGAACAGGTAAAAACGATTTTTCTTGAATGCAGTGCAGAAAAGTGTGTGGTCGGCGTGTTGAGAGTCGAGAGTGGGATTTTCTGCCGCTTCCAATTCAGCTGTGACGGAAGCCATGGATTTTCCAGCCTTCCCTTGAAAGATGGCAATTTGAATAAACCTCAAATTTTCTGGCTTCCCGATGATCCTCACTAGACGATTCGTCACGATATTCACCACTTTTATCCCAATGACAGTGGGGTAGAGTAAAAAGTTGCTACTTTCATCAAAAGCTAAATTTGTAAATTTTAACATGTCGGATTTTTCCAATTCTTTCTCCACAGCCATCCGACGACCAAATTCCATGGCAGGGATTAATTTCTTTTTTTGTTGTAGATCCACAATATTTGACAAATTCTCATCAAACACTCGGCTCAATTTTGCTGTTTTGAATCTGAACACGCATATCTATTCAAAATAATAAATTAATAGGTATTATATTATTGTACAAATTACTACAAATGACATCATTTTTTAAAAAAAGAAGAAAGTAAAGACGATCAAGTAATTACTCACTCTTCGATCAGAAGTTAGACCAGCAAAATGAAGTCCATTTGGTGATATTGTCAAACTAAGTAAAGTAATATTACTTTCAACGAATTCAAAAAGATCAGTAGCTAATTTCGAGTCGAAAGAAACTGTTTTTGGAAATGCATATTCAGTTTTCGGCCCCGTCCAATATTCAATCATCCCCTTTGTGTCAACCGAAATTGCAGTCTCATAAACTGGATTGTACTTTATGAGGGTCACTGGACTTTTATGGATTCGATCCAATATTTTGATAGGGTCGCTAGAACCTTGACCATCGTAAATGTAAATTTTGTGAGAATTTTCTTCAGCCCTAAGGAAGAAAAAAAGACAAATTAAAAAGAACAAAAAAGACATTCAGTACCAAAATACATTTTTAAATTATGTAAGTGTACAATTTGGGGTTTGTAATCAAACTTACACTGCAAGAGCAGGGATAGGATCACCGGAACTATGAATCCATTCACAAGTTTGTGGTACATAATCCAAAGTCATCATATTGATCATATCTAAGAATGATGAAGGAATAAAATGAAAATTACTTTTGAACATAATACATAATACTCCGTAGTACAGTATACAGACGAATGTATCATGATACAATATTTTATAATTAAATCATTTACCAAAATTGACAATGTCGAAAACTTTTAGTGATTTATCATTGGAAATTGTGCACAAAAGTGTCCCCATCGCATCCACTGCAATCGCTTGAATATTTCCCAAGTGGCTTCGGAAATGCTTGACAAATTCAATCCCATCTTCCTGTTTCTTCCAAAATTTGACGTGGCCATCACAAGAGGCTGTGATCACAAAATCCGTCCTACAACATAAAACAGTAGCTATGACTCATACGGTATGCGTAAGTAAAAAAAAGTACATTTCAAAAGTTTCATTTTCCTTACTTGGTGACTGCAACATGGGACACAAAATCACGATGCATGTAACTTCTTTCATAATATTGAGCATTCGGGAGGTTATCCAGGTAAACATCTTCATACTCCAACACTTGAATTTTCAAAACAATTTTGGTCAACAACAACAATAGAATATTGTGAAATTAAAATGCAGATAAATAATACCTTTTCGTTTTTTAGGTTGAGGAGCATCAGGGGCTGGTTGTGGTCCAATTACGTCGTCGTCATCCGACTCGCTGGCCGGACTACCCGGTCTTTTATTACTCTCCATCGTCAAAAACGCAGAATGCCTGGTATTTTGATGAAATTTAAACTCGGCTCATTTCAATGGCAAAAAATGGGGCAGAGTGAGAAAAATGCGACCAGTGTTGCAAAGGGTTCTGAATTCAGTCTGTATTGAGGTTGGCTTTTTTTCATCAAAAATCCGAATTGAGGGGACTGGAGAGAGTGACGGTGACCCCAGGGTGGACTTGACCTTGTTCACTTGTGTTGAGACGATACAGTTTGTAATTTTGTGACTGATTTACTACATCCTGTCACAATGGAGAATTTTGTAGGCCAAGTGTCAGACATGAATAATTCATTGAACTCTAATCCAGGGCAAAGTTCGTCAAGTATGTCCAATGGGACAGGAGCTTTTACAGCTGCAAAAGAAACAGAGAGACCTCCTAGTTGGCAATTGGATTTAATTATGGAAAAGCTACGACAAAAGTCTAATCAATTAAAACCTTTGGGAGAAACAGCAAAAAATATACGGATGGCTTTAGCGGTAATAACATTTACAGGAGAAATCATGAATACAATTAAAAAATTTATATACTATACTTATGTAATGGTATTCAATAATAATGAGGATTTTTCGTATACTTGTGCTAATAATTTACAGGAGCGTAGATGTTTCCTTGATCAGAATGATCGAGTACATTTTCAAAAATGTCTCGATTCTCTTCAACAGTCTATCAAAGTCAAGTAAGTGCTAACAAGATTACTAAATTTTATTTCAAGTGTGTAACATACAAAGATATAAGAATCACATCAATTGTGATTCTTTCATAATTCACATGTATTGTGTCAACGCATTAATTAATCTGTTGATCCTTCCACAATGTCATTAAATGTTAAAATCATTAAAATACTTTATCTATTCCTTACAGTTCATTACAAAGTATGGTTGAGAGACTGGAAATGGTGTCCAGACAATTGGGACTTAAATTTACACCTGGTGCTACTGGGAATGAATGGTTCATCTCGTCAGGTAAATACAAAAATATCTGTTTAGAACAAAAATCTAATAGCAAGATTTGACAAAATTTTTGTGATTTGAATAGTCATGTAATTTCTTCTTATTATCATTTGCAGATATGTTTTATTTGGAGCTTCTCATTGACCCAATGGGTATTGTACAAGAAGTTAAAATACAACATGACGGGAAGACAGAGCAACAGGTAATTAATAATTATTATTTAGGTAAAGATAATAGCAAAGGAAATGCATGTAATCTCTAACAAATACTTACGAATGTTGTGTATGTCTCTCCTTTACAGAATGTTCCAGAAATGGTCGCAGGTCTTAGAAAAAATGATTTTGCAGACTTTACCGCTCACTTGGAAGGTCTAGTTGCAATCTACCAATTAAATGCAGACAAGAAAATTAAGAGTAAAGCATTCATTGCTCTTCAAGCCCTCGAAGCTGATTTGGCTGCCTTGTCCAACACCTACTCTCATTTTACTGATGGAGAAACAATTGTGATGAAGTCTCTCTTTGGTCTGTTTCAACCTCGTAAAGGTGGTCATCCAGTCAAACTAACTTATTTCATTTCTCCCTATGAATTTTTGGATATTTCATCAAAAGTCACTCTACCTACTGATGTTCAAACAATTATTGAGAGAAAATTGGGTAGTCGAGCAATAGTATCTATTCAAGCATCAACTTCTCGAAAATTACAAATGAGCTCAACAGTGTCCATTACCAAGTCTCCGGATGGCAAAAAGTATGCCTTATTTATTTATTGTTAATATGCTATTAATTTATAAATACTACAATTGAAGTAAGTTCAATTTATTATTTATTTTGTGTATCTTTACAGTATACCTTCATATGGAACTCTTAATGCTACAAATAGTACAGCCCTACCTGCCTGTTTCACTGTAAATTTGGGGAAAGCAATTCCAATCTGCAAGGAATTATTACATGCTATTGAAAAAACAACGGGAATTCATTGTTTTGATTTTTCTAATCCACAACCAATTCTTAGTTTGGTAACTCAACATGCCTCCAATGGTACTCTTGACTGTGCCAACAATCGTGGTTTATTTGTTGTGAGTTGTGAATTTCTGTTTTCTCCATGATTTGTCTCTTTATTTGTATTAATAATTTAATTTATACACCCTTTGTCTTTGTGGATGTTAAATATTG
Source organism: Pygmarrhopalites habei (assembly GCA_009870185.1). Lineage (NCBI taxonomy): Eukaryota > Metazoa > Arthropoda > Collembola > Symphypleona > Arrhopalitidae > Pygmarrhopalites > Pygmarrhopalites habei. The sequence goes on from WJFB01001080.1 coordinate 25,277, forward strand.
ATCATTTTGAATTAACAGGCTTTACCTGACACCCCAAATACTTTACAAGTACATTGTTACTTCATGACTGAGACACCAAAGTTGGAAGGAATTATGGCTTCCTCAATCTCTTTCACACTGGCCTCTCAACTTCCTCAAATTATTGCAATTTTAAGACAACAGGTCATTTTTAATACACTAGTTGGAAGTTGTATTCGTGTTGGATGTAAACCAGGTAAGATCCTTTTCAAAATTAACACAACAACTAGTATACTATAGTGCAAAAGTTTTTTTTTTAAACTAGAATATTTCTGAATTATATATTGAAAGTTTTAAAAATTGAAATATTTTGTGACAGATATGGATTGTATGGTTTTCGAAGTAAATGCTTTATCTCATCAAAATGTGTCCGTCTCCTTTCAACATCCATTGGAGGACTCTTTAGTAACCCTTGAATTTGACCTTCGTGATGTATCTCATCCTCAATGTAGACTTCATGCCGTGACAAATGTAGCTGATATTATCCCAACGCTGGAAGAACATGCTTGTAAAGTAGTGCAACGAAGTTTGTCTATACCCATCACAGGTGAAAATACTAGTCGATTATATACAATTTTATTTTTCTGTCAAAAGTAGACAGTAGGAGGACAATTTCTTGTATATATTGTATATGTCAAAAAAAATATTTTATTTGTTCACAGTCCGAGCTGTCATTCGACGATGGCAAACAATGAAATCAAAATATGAACCTCCAAATCCTGAATTTAATGTCCCTGTCGGAGGTTCTCAATTCTCCTCAGATCAATTACAAAGTAATGAGATTTCTTGTGGTGCCGAGTCAGAGAGAGCTCAACAACAACAACAGCAACAACAACAATCCTCATCACAAAATCCCGTTCCAGTGGTCATGAGCTTGAGCAATAATAATAACAATAACAATGCAGCAACGGGAAATATCAACAACAACAACAATAATAATAATATACAAATGAATTCTACTCCTACTACAGTGTCGAATCCTCCATCCGTCACAGCAATTCCTAATTCAGTTACTCCGCCATCATCATCTTCCGGTAGACACCCATCTGGATCCAGTAGTTCTTCCTACACAATTTCACCTGTACACAGTAGTAACTCTAGTAGTAACAATTTGTCTTCACAAACAGCAACAAGTACGGCCAGCAGCACCACAAATTTTTCAGCCCCCCAACAACAACAATCTCAAAATCAAAATCCAATGGAATTACTCTCGTCGTACATGAATCCTCTTTCTTCCCTGTTCTCAAATCAGTTGGGAGCAAGCCTAAGTGGTCTGACTTTACAAAATCTTCAAAATTTGTCAGGTCTCACGCCAAACATGGCGTTACAAATGAGTATGCTCGCTCAACAACTACAAAATCAGAATCAAAAGACGAACCCTTCCATGCTCATTGGGCTTTTAGATCAAGTTGGTCAGAGAGGACGACGTCGAAAGAGAAAAGGAACAAGCGACTCAACAAATCAGTCGGGAGGACCACCAACTTCATTAAATATACAACAACAAGCTAATGTACCACGACCAAGTCCCTCACCATCACCTAAAAGCCCACGAACAATGTTACCAAATAAAAGTCCAAAGAGGAGACCTAGTGAAGGTTCTGACATTTCTGACACGAGTCAAGGAGGAGACAGTCGAGCTCCAACACCACAAACACCCCTCACTCCAAGAGCTGATGGTGGTGGGAATAGTAGTAATGCCATCAATTTACTCATGAGTGAAATCGGTCTAGATGTCCCAGATCCTCGTTGGAATATTGACATTACGTATCTGAGCAAGGTAAATGTAAATTGCAAATGATAATACCTTCTGAATGTTCATTGTATTAATTTCGAATTATTAATTTGTATTAACATTCAAGAATTTGTGTATACACGTAATTCATCTTTTTTACAGGGAAATAACAATGCTGGCGTGGACATTACACCAGTTGGAGGAGGAAATTCGAATACTCAGTCAATGGAAAATTTTTTAGCAAGTAAACTCTTGAGTGGTTTTGGTTCGGCAGCAGCTGCAAATAGCAATAATAATAATAATTCTGGAAATAATCAAAATAATAGTACGAGTGAATTTCAAATTGAGAATTTGGATTCAGACATGGAGATTGACACGGCGACAGACATTGGTATGAGTTTCTCTAACAAATTTTCCATTCCCAAAAAGATGGGGAAAAAGTCTAGAGATTTTCCAAAACGATCCATTTCCCTTGACTCTCACCACACTTCATCAAACATGGATGACCATGGAAGTTCAGGACATTTACAGTCCTTCATGAGTCAACAAAATTCTGGGGGTGGGGGAAATACGGGAGACTCAAGTACGAATGCTGTGGGTTCAGATTTCAAACCATTGGTGACTCCAAGTCTAAGTATTACTCCAGTCTCTACAAATTCAAGTATGGGTCAAACGACAGTCAATTCATTGTTGGCTGCAATTCGACCAGGAATTGAGATAATTCCATTACCAAATTCAGTGCAAATTCCAAATTCCATCACAGTTACTCCAATCCATCCAAAACCACTCATGATGCAACAACTCTCAGACAATATGAACAAGAAAGGATCCTCATCCTCCTCTAATAACAATAGTAATAATAATAGTAATACTGGGAATATTTCTAGTACCAGTGGTGGCGGTTCTGGGGGTCAACAGAAAGAGAAAAAGAATTCAGAAGAAGTTGGGGGTAGTTCCAATAGTAATGCAACTGATGGGAGTGGATCAAATCTTCCAAAGAAGAAGAGTTCAAATCTTAGTAGTAGTGGTGGTGGGGATGGGTTGAAGAAAGAAAGAAAACGAAAAGCATCCAGTATGATGGCTTCCTTATTGGATGAAGATGGTCATCCAATTCATGACTTTACAAGTGGAGGTAGTAATAAACAACCCAAATTACTCCTTGGTTCATTTGGATCTGGTTCTGGGAATTCATTTGTCCCCATTGGAAGTGGTGACAAGAAGACTGGAGGAGGATCAGGGATGAGTGTCAGTATTAAGAATGTATCCCCTACATTTGGTGGTTTAAATATGAAGAAACCTGGGTCACCCAGTTTGAACCGTGTCCCCACATCAAAATCAAGTAGTCCAACTCCGAAAATTGGTGGGAAACCAAGTGTGTCCACATTGAAATCTGTGTCGGGTTCACCCAAGTATCCCGACGTGACGTCCATCCAACAACAGTCATCTGTTTCCTTCAAAGCAAAATTGAATAAGGAGAGGAAGGGAACAGGGAATTTTCAAGGGAATGCAAAAATTGCCAAAAATTTGTGTATGGTGGGTAACCAGGGTGTCGGAGTGTCCAGTATGATGCCGAGTTTAAAATCTATCAATGAGAGTGGAGGTCTGTCCCTCACAAATCTTAATCCCAGTCTACTTGGACTCTCTAACAATCCAGGGATGAGACAAGATGCAAATCTTGTTGATTTGATGAAAGTAAATAATTTCATGAACAAAGCAAATGCTGCAATGGCAGCTGCTGAGAGTAAGGGACAAACACAACAGAGTCAGTCTGGTTCTGGAGGAGGAGGATCATCATCATCTTCTCAACATTTGGCAGCTGCAGCTGTTGCTGCTCAAATACAAAGAAGTAATTCTACTGGAAGTAGTAGTGGAGGAGGAGGAGGAGGAGGGAGTGGAAATGTTTCATCAGGAGGGAATGCTGCTGCAAATTCAGCTGGTGGTGCTCCAGGGAAAAAAATTGGTCTATTGTCAGCTGTCATTGACAAACTGAAATCTCAACATTCAGTTGATGACACGTCCAAAACAAAGGACATGTCAAACAAGGACTATTTGAAAGCATCCTCTGCCATTACTAGTGATGTCATGCAATTGACTGGACAAGGAGGAGTAGGAGGAAAGAAAAATGGTGGAGGTGGTAACAATACTGGAAGTAGTAGTGGTAGTGGAACTACCGTAAGTAATCCAGGAGCAAATACTGGACAAGCTGGTGCAAATAATGGTGGAGGAGTTGCTAATAATCCAGAGTACATGGTCAAACCTGGTGGACAAGGACTCAAGATGACTTTGGGAAAGACAAAGAGTTCAAAGGATTTGAGTGCCTTTACTGCATCAAAGTTTAAACATGGACTCAAGACATTGGGAAACAAAAAGGGACTCCTCAAATTACCACCGACGTTGTCATCTACTCAAACATCTTCCTCCATGACCAAATTGGGGACAGGACTACCTGGACTTGGAGGGACAGGAACTGTCAAGAAATCTGGAATTGGGGGTCAAGGTTCTGGAGGGAGTGGTAGTAAATTGACCACAGACAAGGACACAACGAGCGGAGAGAAGAAATCTTCCAAGTCTCAGTTGAGTAGTGGGGCAAGTGGACCAGGTATTGGTTCCACTGGTTCTACAACGGGTAGTAAATCAAGACCAGAAGATGAAATGGATTTGACACGAAAACTTTTCTTACCATTTGAAGGACCCAAGTTTGACTTGGCAAAATATCAAATTCCCAAGAAATCAAGTAATTCTAATAATGGAAGTACTACTTCATCTACTGGAACAGGAGGGGCTACAGCTACAACTGGTACTACTAGTGGTAGTGGAAATTTTGACAATTCCCCTAAACCATCTTCCTCTTCTCCATCCTCGACTGTCACAAGTGGAGGAGGATTTGGGACTGGAACAAAATCTTCCGAAAAAGATTCTTCTTCTTCATCCATTACTCCAGTTACAAAGGGTGAAGTTTCGGCTGCAACAAGTTCGGATCTTGCTGGTAGTAGTAGTGGACAATCAGACCTCAGTCGAGAGACTATTGGTTATTTTTCAACAGTGAAAGAAAAGGATAGTAACAATACTTCTGTCACAATGTCATCATCATCACAAATTCAAAGTACTCCAACAACAAGTATTGCTGATCTACCTTCCACAGGGACAGGTTCAATTCTTATTTCAAGTTCAGCTGTCGAGACTAAATTGAGTTCAGGAGGTGGAGGAGGAGGAGGAGGAAAATCATCATCATCTCAAAATTTGTCATCATCCTCTCAGTCTGAGTCAACAAAAATAAAACTATCCTCATCTTCCATTGGCTCTTCTGAAATCCCATTTTTGGAAGAAATGAACAAATATCTGTCATCAAAGTCTGCCAATTTCAGTACGTCTGCCAGTTCACCCATGAATTTATCCCAACAACAGAATGTCTCTCTACTGTCCAGTCAGAATGCCAGTTCATCATCATTATTGTCATCATCATCAAGTAGTGGTAGTCAAAACCAACAGACAAACAAAGGAGGGAGGAGTTTTGGAAATGATTCGGTCACAACTTCAACTACTACCAGTACTACCAACACTTCAGGAGGAACTTCAAGTATTTCATTTGGAGAACCAGACTCTACTACCAATGAACTGTCTATGGAGGACTCGGCCACAAGTAATTTGTCAACAGTCAGTAGTGAGGCAACTGGGGAGAAATTGGAAGAAAAATCAACTGTCCCTACAACAACAAGAATCACAAGCATGTCTGGTTTAGAAGACAGTACAGGAGTGTCAGACAGGAGTACTCCAAATAAGGGAACAAATTCTCCTCCTCCAAATAGTAGTAATACTAGTGGTGGTGGTTTGTCTTCTATTCGTGAAGAGTACATTTCTCCAGAATCTCCGGATCCTCTCAACTGTGTACAGGATGATAATATTTATAAAAATACTCTCACTATCCCCACAACACCCAAACAACCCAATCCAGTTGCTGTAGTAGATGATTCAGCTTCTGCTCTCCCATCCTCACCAATGACAAGTCCAGATGATGACGATCAATTAATTATTGATGTGGCTGGATGTGAGGCTGTCCTAGATAAACAGTTGACAACGAGCCAAGGTAGTGACTCCAGTTCGACTACAAGTACAAATCAAAGTAGTAGTAATAATGCCCCTACTTCTGTGTCCACTGGCGGCATGGCAAACAAATCAAATGGTGGTAATTCTTCTACGTCTAACACCACAGCAACAAGTAGTGAGAAAGAAGTGGAAGTTACAAAGGAAGGAGGAGATGAGGCAGTTACATCAACACCATCTTCCTCTTCTTCACTACCAGAAAATATTTCAATGCCTCCACCACCACCAGCCAAAGAAGATTTTGGTCAAGAAGCTAAACCCACAAGACCTCCAACACCATGTAATTTTCTTGATAATTATTTTTAAAGATTTTGTTTACAAACGAAAACTAGTTGTGATAATTTTAACCAATGGTATCTATTTCAATTATAGCTCGAGCACCCCGTGCCACTCCAAGTTTAAAACCAATTGACCTTGTGTCATCTGGGTCATCCCCATCAGCCACAAACCTGAACAAAGATTCTGCCAGCATCATTGCTTCATCACCCTCATCATCAACAGGAGCTGGAGTTGGAGTTGGTTCCCCCAGTCCTGTCCCAAGCCCAAATGTCCCATCACCATCACCAGTTTCTATTCCGGTTGTGTCCGTTCATATTATTCACTCACCTCAACCGAATTCTCCAGCTTTACTCCGAAGTCCTATGGTTGTTCCATCTCCACATTCTTCTCATGCAAGTCCTTACCCTATAGATGATGACCTGATGGATGAAGCTTTGATTGGTTGATTTGAGGAAATGGGAAAATAAATACTACATACATTACAGCAATCGCAACGAATGTCAAGTAGTGTCAAGTAGAGAGAGAAATTTTTTGGTTTCTGAAATCCCAAGTTTAAAAAAATGTTATTTATTATTATTTTCATCTACTCTCCAGATGATTAGTAGCTTAATTTTCTGTGTTGTTGAAAAACCAATTGTTATTATTAATTTATAATTTAGCCCTCACTTCCCTCAGAGTTTGTTCTGACTGAAGAGCACACGTATGTAAATAAATAGGTATAGCTGGTAAACCAATTTGCGCACAATTATTGATCTACAGCTAATTTACTTGTGCTCCTTTGTATTAATTGTTTTTTTTTGTGTCTGTGTCAAAAACGATTACAATGAATAATTATTAACAAAGAAAAATTAGTTGAGGCTACAAATTTTATGGAAATGGGTAAATATTATAAGCTGTTATGTAAAGTTGTGTATCATCAACAACGATATTTGTAAGTTTTTTGAATGATTTTTTAAAATCTCTAATGTAAATTACATGATGTAATGTAGCGTTGCATTATTATCCGAAGTTCTGATTCAGAACGTAAAATAACAATATAAATTATATATTGCATGTATTTAAACTTAAATATGAGTTCGTCTACATCATACCTGGGAGGGTCGGGACCATCTCCAATTGGACTGATGGGTATCTTTTCTGAAAGAGCATCGAAAAATAGTGTAGTCCAATTCGCGAAGTCGCCTCGGCCCTCTCGTAGAGAAACTTACAATATATTATTATATTGTCAATATATATAATGTCAATATTTTATTTTTAGTCTGTACAGTAGAAATGTTCGCAGTTGTACAGGATAAGTGATTTTTAGGAAGAAGAAAGTAAGAAAAAGTATGTGTGAATGGATGTGAGGATATTACACATGATAATATACTAATTATTAGTAAATTAATTAAATATCGTGAATGAAATTCTCCCCGTTGAAGATTATTATCATTACCTAAAATACATGTAATGTGTGAATACGTAATGAAATTTTTATGTACAGCAATTTATTAGTTAAATATGATAAACTGTAGTGTGTACAGGTTCATGTATCAAATGAAAAAAAATATCCTAAAAAATAATTAATTGTTATTGAAAACGAATAAAAAAATCATTATTCGTAAAAAACTTTTTCATTTCATCTTTTAGCATTGAATTTCCTAACTGAAAAAGGCGAGACAGCTTTGTGTACTTTTATTCGAAAGATTCTTTAGAGCTTTCAGACCAGTATTTAAATGGACAACTTTTAGGGTGATTGATGCCCTTTGACCTGCAGAGGTCAAAATATAGGCAGATGAGTTCACATGAAAAATGTTTGACTTGGACCCCACTTGCACATATTTGCATTATTGTCTACTGCACATAAAAATTTGACGTGGAAATCCCCGTGAATGGCGTCGAAGTCTGGCATTAAAATAGGGAAATTAAAATATAAATGTTAGATTTCGACGCCGTTCACGTGTATTTCCGTATTAAATTACTACCAGCTGTTACCACTAATCCTAAATACGAACAAGTGGCGTCCAAGTCCAACATTTTTCATGTGAACTCATCTGCCTACATTTTGACCTCTGCAGGTCAAGGGCATCAATTCCTAAAAGCTGTCGTCCACATAAACGTTGATCTCGAAGGCCTAAATGAAGATTTCTGCCAAGTTTCAGCTCATCGAGCAGAAATTTATTCGCGATGTTTTTTGAGGAATAAATTTTTACATTATATAATCCATAAGTGTCAACAAAATGCCGAATGCATTCGTTGGTAAAATGGTCTTTAACCACATCGGAGAGAGATGTAGTTCAAATCACAAGAAAGAGATCACGCCAAAATCATCGTAAATTATTTTTTCTCCCAAATTTCCAAAGCTCTTACAGAGTAAAGGCTCCGTCTCTTTTCTCTTCGTGACATATCCTTTATTTGAAGATAGCGTTCAAACTAGAGTGTGTGTAAACTTGACTGTATATTATTGAATGTAGTATGAAGACCTTATTATATTAGATATTTACCCACACTACTTACTAAAGCTTGCATGAAGGATGATGACGTGTTATAAATGAAATTTACTCCATTTTTTTCCTCCGTCAGTCAAGGAATCGTGTCACCTGGTACACAATATTTGGCAAAAAAACACACATGCTAGTCTCATCTTTCACACACAATATTTGATTTCATTTTTTCTTCTCCCAAACTTTCAGTATGATACTTCTAATTTTGTAAATTCTCTGTCTCTCGACTACGACTGTGAGGAGGAGGATCAGACGGCTAAAATGTTCTGGTGTAAAACGAGACCATTGTTGAAAATAATGCGCTCATGACAAATAATGTGGACGATTAATCTGAATAATTTTCATTAAAGTAGTTTACTTTTTACATAGTCTAAGTACACACGCAAAATTTCTCTGTCCCAGTCCCTCCTTTATGAAAATTACACTGTGTATACTTAAGTATAAAAGGTAAGTAGTAAAGTAAGTACACAGCCAAATGTTTGCTTGGAAAAATACGCAAATATTCTACTTCTCTACATATACAAAAGACAAAGAAGAAAGGATAGACGAAAGGGGGAATTTTCTCTTGGATTTAATTTAATCTGGATGTATGCAAAAAGAAGGGAAATAATACAGATATGCACACGGTTGATTGGACAAAGTCAAAATTTTGCAAGGAAAATTAGTGAATTGCGTGTTCGTTCCAGCCATTTCCCTGTAATAACCCACACACACGTATTATATGTATTGTATAGCACAAAATGTGAAAATATTTTTTGTGACAAGATAAGCTCGAGGGATTATCTTGATCCCCCATCCTGCCATCATAAGATGAGAGATACACTAATACACATTGTCGTTACTGTCTTATCTCTCTCTCTCTCTTCCCTTGAACATTACCATGAAAGTGTACACAATGTAATGTCTGAATGACTCCCAAATAATTATTTTCTCTTGTCTAACTGCGTACAGACAACGACACAGGACAACGACAACAAAAGTTCCAGAATTTTACACAAAACGTTGAATGTACCCAACTATGTCTTGTTTTTTCTACTACAAGCCGACTTTTCATTGTCATAAAGTCACAGCACACTGGAATTGGGAGGATGAATATATAATTGGCAAATTTAATTTTTGTTGTGTTGTACACACCGACAAAAAAAATATCCAGTTTATAATGAGATTTGGATTTAAAAATAAGATGGAAAAGAAAGGGAAAAAGTTTGTCGGAATTTTTCTCTTCAGAATAAACTAATAATACTGAGACTGACATGTGGTGGCTGGTGTGTACTTAGGTACAAGACATACATACATGGTGGACCATGACACACTATAAAGACAAAGGAGAAGGAGAAGGATTGGAGGATGATGAATTCATGAGATTGTCCTGAGTTCAATAATTTCCATGAGAAAAAAGATTCTACAAGAAGAAGTTGTGAGAGAGAGAGAGAGAATGGGAAATATAATAATAATACAATACAAAAGATACATTATATCATACACAGTGTGTATTTAAGTGTATTATTGCATGCTCACTTTTCTTCCCACCGTCCTCCCGTCGGAACAAAACACACACACACACATTGTGTTAAACCGTGTGTGTGTGCCGTGTGCTGATAATTTTTAATTATTTCTCCCTCATTTACGTAATAAATGAGAGAGGCAGATACAGTCAAGGGTCAACGGTGGCGGGGGAGAACTCACATAATGTCAAGAAAAATATGAAATAACAATTGGACATGACGCAACATCCTCCTTTGATCCGAGAGAGAGAAAAATGGACAATGAGTGAACATAACACTGTATACTTTATTGTATTTGAGTAAGTAAAAAGCAGAGGTTCAAGATGTGATATTTTCTTTTAAAAAATTGACTATATATAAATATGCTCATATATTTTTACACAGTATCAATCAATACACATGGAGAATTTGATACTATATATATATTTGAGTACATGTAGTTACATGCAAACTATTGGTAAATAATAATAATACACACAGAGCACAGTCAAAAAAGAGAGAGAAGAGACATGCTTTGGCAAACTCTGAAGATTTAATGAAGCAAAATTTTGAACATTTATTTTTCCCTATTACACACCGTTCTATTCATTTTTTTGAATGTTCCATCTATTCTATACTCCATCCATATACTAATGGTAAGAGTATTGTTTTAAATTGTATATAGTTTAGTAATATATGACTTACACATCCAGTACTTCCATGTAGCTCCTGCGATCCTACAGTAGAAAAAAAATCCATGTTATTATTATTTATTCTGCGGAGTATCTGCAGACTTGATTTGAATTGCACATTAACATGTAATTCACCATCTCAGCTATATTTATTTATTTATGTACTTGAGACAAATACTTTTGATGGCGTCCTGTCCTCCTCCTCCCCTCCTCATCCAAAATATGAGAGAGTAAAGTATGATGGCAAATGGCATGAATCAACTTTTCCGTATATGAAATCTACACGTGTTGTGGTACATACTGTACTGTACTGTGTAGAGTATTAGATCTGATTGAATTTAGAGTATAGATTCGTATAGGTAGAACATAATTGAAGTTGTAGTGATATGCTAATAATAATAGTTAGTACTAGAAAGGGAGGAGGAGTAGTTTCTCCTCATCGTCGTCGTCTACACTGAAGAGTTACGGGGTAAGAGTAAAGTTTTAACATCATAGCAAAATTATCATCGGGGTAGCCTTATCATTATTGTCATTTTTTTATCGAAGAGTGTTGTGTGTGTGTGTGAGTGTGTGTTTACTTGTGTGTAGATTGCTTCATTCCAAATATATTTCAATTATTCACGCTTTTACTGTACTACAATACATAAGTGGAGGTAGGGATATAGAAAAGAAAACCTTTTATTATATTGTAACGTGTGTTAAGTTATAACATTGGGAAAAACAAGCACAGAAAGTCATTTAACATAGTCCATTACTTTACTTGAGGTAGACAGTGTATCGTACTTAAAAGCGTTCTCAACAACACACACTCCACTACTGCTGAAATGTACTCCTCTTTTGCATTGCATTGTTGAGAGGTTGACATTCACTGTGAGACGCGGCAATAGTACACAACAGCTCTCCTCCGTTCTCCTTTTCGTTTTTTGTTTGTGAAGATAGGTAGATAATATTTTCGACGTGATTAAAATTTTCATTTTTCTCAAAATTTCCACAATGTTAAAAAGCACTGATCGGCGTCCAAGTTGAGCATTATTTTTTCTTACAAAGAGTGGAAAGGGGGAAGCTTTGAAGTTTTCTATGGTGCGATTATTTTGTGATTTTCCAACTTTTGTTAATTGTGTTTGAGTTAATTGGTTCGGGGGTGAGTGGATTTTTGTGTGTGTCCGGATTTTCTCCGTTTCTGTCTGACAAGGTTAGTACAAGTGTCATCATTTTTGGATAAATTATAGGCAGTAAAATTGAACCGACCGATTGATGAATTTTTTTTTTGAAAATTTTGAAATTAGAGATTAGCTACGTTCGTATTTGACCGAGTATATTGTTCATCGGCTGACAAAAGAGAAAGAGAGCACAAAACAATAGGAGAAGAAAAGGGAGACAGAAAAAATAGAGTATATTGTACTGGTATTTAATGTGGTGCAGTATACTAATGATGATTGAGAGTTTAAAGGTGTTTTATTGAAGTCCATGTGTCCGGAGGTTGAAAGTTGAGAGTGAATGTGTGAGTGTTGAATGTACTTTTGTGGACTGACTAACTAAGGAGATGATGGCTAATGTTGTGTGAGAGATTTTCAATCTTTTTGTACTTTACTACAAGTAATTCTTGAGGCGAAGAAAGAAGATTAACTCTTGTGCCAAAAAAACGTGGGTTACTTTGTTTTTGTTGCTCCTAATTCTTAATTTGTTGGTAATTCTTTCCTTTTCTCTCTCTCTCTCTTCCTCGTTCAAAACAACTCTCATTTTTTCCTTCGATAAAATCCTTATTTTTTCCTCCTTTCATTCATCCAAACATGAATGAGTAGGACAAGTCAAAAACCAAAAATTTTCACTCGAGTAAAGTCATCTTTTTGCACATGTCGTCATAACACACATTAGTGTAATCAATCCTTTACTAAAGTACTCGAGTGTCTCATGTTTTAAATTTATGACTGTACAAAAGTAACATTTCGAGTGTTAACAATTGACCAAAGCCAATATTTTCTGTCCTAGTAATTTCTCTCTCTCTCTTGGTTATGTATTTTATACCTATAGTAGTAAGATTCGGAAAATTAACTTTTCTACCAGTTGTTGATGCATAAGTAATGGTCATTACAAGTTGTTGAATGCATAGTTTGAAATCGAACACTCGAACACTCATTCGA
>WJFB01001081.1:0-38198 GCA_009870185.1 Pygmarrhopalites habei
AGGGCTACACGGAAATGTCGGTTTGAGTGAAAAATTTCGAAATGTACAAAAGTTATTCAACTTTAAAGTACTCCCCTTTACTTTGGCCCACCCTGTATATGCTGTAAATGTATATGTCAAGATAGTCAAGGTGCTACTAAGGGTTTCCCTCATTAGGAGGTTTTCACCCCAAACGTGTCCTTGTGGGTTATTTAGTGGTGGGTCGATAGGCAATTGGGAATTAATTGGCGGGATTTTTTTCCTTTTTCTTTTTTGATTTTGTTGACCGGAGCGAAGCCGAGGTCTTTTTTTGAACATACTCTCAATCGTGACTCCTACCCGGAGGTCAGAATTAGCGTGACATGACCTTGAACACACTTGAAGGTCATGTCAAGGTCAAATTCTATTCAAAAATAGTCAAAAACTATTCGGAAATTAGAATATTTACTGTTTTTACGTTACGTTTAGCATGTTCCACATACTCAACCCATCTTTTAAGTAGTGTCAAATTATTTTTTGATAATTATTTAATAAAAATTAAATAATAAAAGAATTCTCGACTACCTCAAGCCATCTTTTGGGTGATGTGAAATAGTTGTTTAATACTTAAATTGTTAATATTAAAAAAATAATGACTTTGTATTTCGGATAGTCCAATTAAGGACTGCCAACGGCGAACAGACGAGCTCTTGCGTGAAAACCGAGCGAGCGAGGTTAGAGTGCAAAGAGCGAGGCTGTGCTGTAATTGACTAGTACATTCTTTGATTTGTCGTTTTGGATGTGCAGGGGGAAGATTTGATGGGCGTCATGTTGACAAAAGCAAAAGATGGGAAGAGTATGTGAAAAACACCATTGTTCCATAATTATAATTGAACTATAATATGGGAATGGTCATAGGCTATTGCAGTCGCTTCGCTCCGGTCACAGACCGAAGGTAGAATCACTTGTTTTTTTTTCTTTTTTGATTTTTTACCGTGCCTTTCCATCAATGGCCAGTTATAAATTTTTTTAAAATCTGTGCACCAACAACTTAGCCAGATTTGTTTTTTTATAAATCTATGCCTCTTGTCATCTTTGGCTAGATTTTCATTATCGTCCGTGTTCACGGGGTGATAAACAATCTTCGCGATTGCGATCTGTTCTTAACACATAAATCAATGAAATGAAAAATCCTCACAATCAAGTTTGCGCTCAAAGTGCGTGAAACTGGACACTTTAATTCAACTTTTCAGTAATTCGTAACTACACCAACTGATATGCTCATATTCCTACTCAGAGAAACAAGTGCTTAAATAGATGAAAGAGTTACTGCATAAGGTCCATAGAATGAAAGGTTGGCTAGATTTATATCAAGAAGAGGAGAGGAAAATCCTAACCGTTTTGAACGATCGCATAGCGAATAAGTTGGCCATCATGGTTGAAAAGCCAGGAGCCAGGCATGATTGTGCGATGAATCCTAATTTGAGCTGAAAACAAAAGTAAAATTTAGAATGAAAACCTTGACCTAGGTTCAATTACAAAATTTAAACACTGAACTAATGTAGAAGGACAAAGGTCAGTTTGTCAGAAAAGCCCGTTGTATAACTTATACATCTTCCTTACAAATGTTAAAAAAATATTTAAAATCACCTCGGCAAGGCAAATCACATCATCTCCCCTTTTCCAGTCCCAACTGGGAATGTTCAGCAGGTACGCCTTTGAAGTAAACCAGAGTCAATACACCAAATTATTTAATCAACATTCTATTCCACTTGTATCCAAAACAAATGTTTCGGTTTCTGTGAACCCACCATATTAGACATATTAATTCATTTAATCAATTTACAAATGAATAATGTGGACTTTTTAACGAGAATGTAGTACGAAATAAAGTTTAAATATCAATTTCAAAAAATTAGTTGTAACCTCACAGCTTTGTTGATTGTCAAACTGAGGCTGTTTTTCGCATCTAGCACAGTCAAAAGACCCATGCTATTAGGAAACATGTGCCATTTACCATTTAGAATTACCAGTGAAAGTTTTTTTCACTCTCTAGAGAGAGTTCTCTTTACTGTTTCCCCTCAGTTTAACTCACAACAAATTGTACAGGATGCACTTTCACTATTATACATTCATCCCAATATTGCATGCACACGAGGCGAGTAAAATGCACACACAAGTACCTTATTATGGTATTGCATGAGCTGAATGATGACCCGAATGTCATCCGAGTAGTTTTTAATAGAGATGACTCGCATGATATTTGCAGCATCCTCAGCATCGGGATCTTGGCAATATTTATTGGCGAGGACAAGACAGGCATCTGCTTCGTGCACCTGTTCCATTTCCCCCAACGTCCAAACATTAGCATCACCAAAATACAATTTTTTTGCATATCATTTCTTTTCCTCCATCATCATCATCAACTCTACCATCCCTCCCTCCCACGACCCAACATTCCCAACTTATCTCCATCCGCCACACTCGCAACAACTAGTCCACAAGTGCAGTGGGCATGACACATTATAAATAGTCACTCTACCCAACCCTTGGCACTGCCCTGTCAACAAACTAATATGACAGGACCCGTAAAGAGAGAGAGACAGAAGAAAAACACCCAGACACTTTACTGTGCCAGTGCCAAGAACAATGACCTCTTGAACTCCCCTTTGTACAAAATCGTACATGTCAAAACCCAAAAAATTCTGTTCATATCCACAAGGAGATAAATTGGGAATGCGCTGTCGTGTTTGTACTTTTCAACTACGAAATTTAATAAGTGAACTTAAGGGTAATCATAACATGCAAAGGAAAAAATAAATAAATAAATTATGACTTTTTCACTCTCATCCTCGAATTATCCTTCACAATCCTCAACCCCAGGGTCAAATTCCTCCAAATGTGTACAGTGTACATAGGTATACACAATCCATTACTTTTTCCACTTAAAACCCCACAAACTTGTATTATTCATCTCCGTGTGACGTGTGTGTCTGTTCATACATAGTGTGTTTGTAAAGGATGGATAAGTATTCGGATGTATGGTTTCCTCTCATCGTCATCCTACTACTACTACCTAAGAATGAGGGATTTTCTGGAACTTACGTTTATTTATATACCTCAAATCCATCTACCTACCTATATTCACTCCCTCATGGGGAGTGAATGGGGAAAATATTGGTATAAGAGGGGGGACAAGAGAGTTCTGACTTGTAAAACTATATTCCTCCTGAATCTCCTGAATCATTGAAAGGCAAAAAAAGTTTGACTTGGAAAGTTGTTGAGAAAAACTTTTTCCGATTTTTTTACCTCCTCTACTTGGTTGTTCTTAGAACGCGTTTGATTTACGCCTTGTTTACTAGCTAGTAACAAAGACACACACAAAAGAGATAGATTAGGGAAAGACTAAAATAGACAAATGGTTAATCACGCTAAATGGAAAATTAGAGTTGTGTGTAAACTAAAATGAAAGTTATTTGGGATAATTGGAATAACTAAACAAGTAAATTGTGAATTGGCTAGTCATCACAATAAAACAGCTACTTATATTGAGTTCAAATTGACTCTCCAACGACTCTCTTCCTTGACTTGACATGATGTACATAACATACTACATACATACAAGTTAGTTTAAGGATTGAATAGCTCCCTCCTTCCCCAAAACTTTTCTTAGTAGTCTATCGAATCAATTCAATGGGGACAAATGTAGGTACCTTCCAACTTTCTCTCTTCATGTGATTATGTATATATACGTGTGTGTACTTTCTCTCCTCTCCCTCTCATACTTCTTGTGTAAAATCTTTTATTTACTGAAAAAACATTTTGAAATATACTAAGTAAGTTTCCCATTTCCTCCCTTTCTCTCTAAACACAAACACTACTCGGTCGTTCTGTAGTACTTGAAAAAGAGAGAGACATCCGGATTGAGCCCGGAAATGGTGACAATGTCTCCTTTCATTCGGTGCATGACATGGAGTACCATGGTAGGTAGTCAATGAAACAAGTTCTTTCTTTTGCATAAAAACTACTCTCAAATTTGTCACGAAAATGTGCTCCATAGCTTTGCACCCCCTCATCCACACACACACGTATATACACTGAGTAATATTGGCATAAGAAGAGTAGAGAGAAAGAGACAGCCACTACTTTATCTTATCTAAGTTAAACTGTAGAGACTGCTCTCAACAGTGCTAGCTTAAGTTTCCTCTCTTGTGTTAGTAGGAGAGTACATCTTATGTCCTGATGGGAAAAGTTTTGAGTCAAGAAAGTCGTAAAACCAAGGATCCTCGTATATGTTGATTAGTTGAAATTAGCATGGTGGTGGTGGTAACTGGGAACCAAGTCACGTAAGCGCTCAGCTTCATGTCTCATCTACACTATTTGCCCTACAAGCACACACTCACTCACTCATTCACAATGACAACCATAAGGACTCTCTCAATAGCTTGAAGTGTGTAGTCGACGCCTAATCTCTTTCTACCTCCTTTATTTTCTCTACCCCATTCTCTTTATATATTTTTTACTTTACTTGTCAACCTTTCCAAAATCCTTCCACTTTGCTTGTATGTACCAGGCGGAAAATTTCTACGCACAAGGTATATACACGGATATACTGTCCCATTGTTATTTATACCTCCCAAAAAATATAATCATTGGCTAGCTCTTTTTGGCAAATTGTTCGAAACTGCTTTTTGGGTAGTTGGATAGTTTTCTATTCCATTTACTATTATCAACATTATACATAATCTGTATAATCACACTATACACTTAATTATCAGAAGAAAGAGGGAGAGGGGAAGGACAGATGGTTAATAACAGTTTACTCTTACTATACTACATCCAATACAGACTTTCACTTTTTTTAGTTTCATTTACTCACTCCCTTCCACGGTTTACATACATAGAATTTTTTTAATTACAAGTTCTGACATTCCATTTGACAACCAAAAATGTTTTTCACCACTTTTATTTCAGTACCACACACATCAAACCAGTCCTTTGTCTCACCCACCCTACAAGTAGACACTAGTACACGGAGATAATAAATAATCCAGGGAAGTAAGGCTAGTGAAAGCAATTAGACTAATTTATGTTGGTTGATAATTTTGTTTCTCTTCTGATTAGAGTGGAGAAAGAAATTTTCCCAAATACTGCTCAAGTTGTGGAATTTCAAAAAATTTCCTTACTTTACATTACCCTTGTTGAAACTTCATGACAAAGGGAGGGAGGAGAGGGGGAGGGTCATCACATAAATTGTACTCTGCAAAATATTGCCACTGGAAAATTGATTGAAAGGAGTAGGTACATATTTTAGAATAAGTTGAGGAATCCGAGAGAGAAAAAGTCAAAATTTTGTCAATTTGTGATTTGAAAGTGTAAGGCTTATAAATATAAGGCTAAGGAAGTAATCCAACTACTAAATAATTTGTGATATAGCGATAATATGACAAGCATTTTTTTCAAAAAAAATTAACTACCTATATTATATTGTATATATATCTTAATTCCTATATTAAACTATATCATGTATTTTTAGTTAAAAGCACAATCTTTATCATTCTCAATAACTGGATTGTATTACAGAGTGTCTCAAAACAAATCAACATGAATTTAAGAAGAATAAAGTCGTTCAAGCCTCATGCATCGTTTCATTATTCGAACCTATTGTGTGATATATTTATTAAATATGCAGTAGCAGTTGAAGAGGCACACACAAATGAGCGACCATTGAATTCACGCAGGAAACACACAACACATGTTATTTTCATAATTCTAGTGTTTGTGACTGTGTGTGTCGTGAGTATTTGAAATTTGTTTTGTGAATGTGTTTGAACTATTCAATATCGTGCACATGCTTGGTGTAGTAAAGTAAAAAAATATTGAAAGAAGTTTTAAAACATCAGTATAAAAATATCTTACAGGGTATGGCATTGGCATGATGCCCCTGCTTTCACCTTCTTACATAATGAATGGGAACAAATTCACGGGAAACATGTGAACAATGCATGAAGAAGGACAAATAGACAATTTTTAAAATGAACCTCACTGGAGGAAGGGAGGATTGTTTTCGTGTCAAAGGATGTGACATGGGTCTAAGAAATATAAATTATTGAACAAAACTTTACAGAGTCTTTCAACATTGTTTTTGTGACCCAGATCAAGAAATTGTATGTGTATTCACATACTCACACACCATTATAAAGTAAAAGAATAATATATTTTGGGGATGGGAAGTATTCAACATTTTATGAATAAATTGGAACAAACTGGACATGAGGAAATGAGATGTGTAAAATGTTTGGAGGGAGATACAAGTGAAAAGAAAAAGAAAACAATTTTCAACTTTCCCTGCTCACGCAATGTGTAAGTATGTACATTATGTAAAAGGTGTGGATTTCGTGTGTGTGTGTGCCTGTCAGCGTTAGTAATTATGGCAGAGTTAGAAATTATGTAAGTATAGCACAAACAGCAGCAGCAAATCTCTCTTCACACACCCTCAAGTCGAGAGTTTCTCGACCTGCTCATGCTGGTAGAAAAGACAAAGTTTGGTGAAAGTTGGAAATGGAAGCAACCAGCAGTAATGTAGAAGAAAGCTCAGCAGAGCATCAAAGGCTTGGAAGAAAACATAGCAAAGAAACACATGAGTCGGTATGATTCGGAAAAAGAAGAAGCCAAAAAATCACATAGGCTTAATTAAATGGAAAAAAGGAGAGGAAAAAGAATGAGAGAACCAGCATGTTAAAAAATATCACGAGCACATCATGTAGTACACATTGTAAATACACAGGCATATCATATTTTTGAAAGCAGCCTTCTTCCCCCTAAATGTACTGAATAACAATAAATATACATGTATAATATAATAGCTCTGAATAAACTTAAAACGTAAAAAGGAACAACAACCTAGCCTACCATTTGAAAATTGAAAAATTGTGTGAAGATGAAAAAATGTATTCTTCATTTTTTGTCCCAAAACAAAACACAAAACTCTCAAAATTTCTTTGTATTGTACTAGTGTAAAAAATTCGATTAAATGTAGTATTTCAAAATTCTTTTCTTTCCCTACAATTGGTCGATTTTGCAAAGAGACAACGGAATTTTTTTTCTTCTTGTTTGTTGGTTACGTTTTTTGATCGGCATTTTTGTATAAATATTTTTTTAAAAAAATCTTATTTTTCTCCCCTACTTGTTTTTTAGTTTGTGTAGAGTAGAGAGTATTCCTGTAGTCGTTTGTTTGACCCCCGTAGAAAATGTACACGCTCGTCTTGTACAACTCGTGTATTCATTATGTAGGATATCATAGGATATGATACTATCAAGATCGGTGGTGTCTTCCTACAATATTGTGTCACGCTTTCATGTAATCTTTAATTCGTCATACAAGGTGTGATTCAAAATGTATTTACATATTTACAATGTACACTATTATACCAATACAACATAATTTCTTCCAAGACTGTTTGAGAAACACGAATATCTCAAAATCCAACCAACACAACTTCACAAGACATGGACGAGTTTCGTTTCTGGAAATTGGATATTTTCACTATTTTCACTATTTTCCTATTTCAAATGTATATGTATTAGCTATACTCAATGATGACCATAGACCTTGCACACTTTAATGGTATTTTCCATTAACAGGAAAATTGTGGATTCCTAATTAAAGTCTTTCACTGTGACTGTGAAAATGTCTTTGAGATATTGAGAGGGGCCGTATGCGCCATGAGTTGGCTTTTGTGTGTAAAAAGGTGTAAATCTCTACTCTACTTTCACTTCATCTAATTTGACATGAAAGTGTTTTTCTCCCAAGCGGCCCTTCCATAATATCCACTAGAGTGAGTGTATATTGTATTGTTTATTGTGGTGCTGTGACAAAAAAAGTTGACACAGCATGTGGCACAGGTATAGTCATGACATGCAACACATGGCATCATCAAGACCTGCCAAACTTCCTAATCTCAACTTCTTCTCACTTAGACGGGGAGAGATACAGAAAACGAGAGAGGACCTGTCTACATTCTCAGAATGTCATTCTGTACTTATTTTTGTTTGGCGGTATCCCCCTAAAATTGTGTTTGAATCCTTCCATATACGACAATGTTAAGATGAGACTGACTCTAATTACATCCTTCTGCTGTCAAAAAAGAAGATACCACAAATACAACATAATTAAATATAATATACATGTAATAATAATAAGGCAATTTAAGTTATGATGCACTAAGAAATCAGTCTCCTAATTAATGCATATATTATATAGCTGACTGTGACTGTATAGATGTTATGTCTGAGTCTCTAGGCGCTGAAACTAAAGTTTTTTTACTGAAAATGCGGCATGGGCATCTATTTTGTATTAATTAAATTGAATAATTGATATCATAGTCTTTCACAGAAAGAACCACTGATACTTATAATATATAGATATATAGAATATAGAACAAACACTGAACAGCACTGACACTGAAAAGAACCGGCGGCCACACATCAACAATAAAGACCAACTAAATATAAAGAGAGAAGGATAGTATAGTATAATAGTGTCTTATATACCAAATTCTCAGCCAGACGTACAGGAAATTAAAAATCATAGATAATTTGTGAGAAAAAGAAATAGAAGAACTCAACATGGAAGTTGACTAGAAAAGAGATAGAGAGAGAGAATTCTGTATTAAACAGAAATGACATGTGTGAGAGAAAGAGTAAAGAATAAATTGAAAAGTGCATCAGGATTTTTAAAGGAACACAAAGTATTGTATTTATGTATAATATCAAGAAATACGTTTTTTCTTTAACTTTCAAAATAAATGAATCACAAATTGTAAGGACAATTTTACGACGATATAGATAATTCAATAAAAGAAAGGATAGAGTACTCATAGAACAACATAAGGAGGAAAAAATGAAGGCACGGCGAAGACGACGAGAACGACAGATTATTTTTGTATCTATGTTAAATTTAACTGTAAAAAATTCATCTAAATTTTGCATTGTCAAAAAAATTTATCATTCTATTGTGTCTATCAGATCTCAATCCTCCTGACACTCTTTTTTTCTCTTTTGTATTTTAAACATTACACTTGCAATTAGTCCTTACATTACGGCAGCAGCAGAAAAATGCTGTTACAATTATATAAATAAATATATATATGATAGATAAGTTTACAGGAAAAATAGTATATAGCCACGGTTATTTAATACACACAGTTAACAGTTAGTGTGAGTGCCGCTGTTTTTAGACGGTTTTCATGTAGTTATTTTTTACCTTGACCCTCTGCAAATCGATGGGATTCATGATGGTCCCCTGGAAAAACTCCACGGTGGTAAAATGTCTCTTAAAAAGCCCTTCTAATTCCAAATCAGGTGGCTTCCTGGTATTCAAAATGAAACATTTAAAGACAATGAAAATTCTAATTCCATTCCAAATCGGGAGGTTTTCTAATCAATCAATCAAACAAGGTCAACAGTTTGATGAATTTTCTTTGTGTCGTACAGATTTCATTGTCCATTTTTTTAATTGGCTAGTTCTGTTTAGCCATATGCATCTTTAGATGATGCGCTGAGTGATAAGACTTCAAAAATCATCATCAGCTGGAAGATTAAGTTTAGTAATCATTTGTATCCTAATTCTACACACAGAAATCTAAAACTTTCACTTTTATCCCGTCGAAAAATTTTATTTTAACCTGCCTATGTTAGTAATTTCCTTCCTATAATTTTTATAGGTTATTTTTCATCGGGTTGATGTCGGATGGATGTAGTATATACAGGAGCGTATATGTAGGAGCGTACACAGTCTCTTTGTTTTGCATCGACGTTCAAGGTAAAAACGAGGAATCATCTATTTTTGGTGGATTCTTAACCTCTCTACTACCACATTCTATAACTTTTGTACATGGACGCACTTCAAAAATAATGTCGGCGTCTTTTTTCCGTACACACACCCAATAAGTTTTCAGATAAGTATATGTTTGTATTAAAACCACAGTTAAATTTGCACTGCTTCAATTGGACTCAAGAAAAAAATATTGGTCCAAAATCATCTACAGAAAACCACTACCAGTACACGATCGGTTGCAATTCTTTCAATCTACATATGGAGAATAATATGATTAAAAAGGAACAAAATATAAATGGAAACTTAAATTTGGCTTACTGTTCTACGAATGTATAATATATATATAAATATATATAAGTTGTTCAACTAATTTTCTCTACAGAATAGTAAATTTGTATAATATATATAGTATATCTACACGATTCACGCCTTGTACAATTATAAAAAGCCAGAAGAACCATATGTGTGTCAGGATATTCCATACTTCTGGTGGCAAATGCAATGAAAAAAAGATAAAAAGATAGTTTTATAAAATAATATATATAAAATAATACTTATGCAGAAGAAAATACGACTTGTATATATAAATAGTGTCCGATTATGACCGTGTCCGATTTTGAAATCAGAAATTGTAATCTGTAAATCTAGACACGTTAATAAATCAAACAGACAACTAAATAATCAGCAGGACACTGAAGAATCACAGCCGAGTCAAAACTATAATGTAATACTAGGAAATATAATAACTAGTACTCAGGAATTTACATGGATCATTTTACGCCATACGATATACAGTGGATTTGTTTGAATTTCTACCTCATGTACTGTACAAAAGTCTACGAGAAACGAATTATTCAAACTCGATAATAAAAAATGTTGAACTACACAACATTATATGTTTGGAATGGGGAAGGGCATTGGATGGAGATCTGGCAATCAAAATAATTATGAATGAATGAAAAAACGTTTGGGGGGTGGAACAAGACTCACAATCAGAGAAAAAAATCACGCTGATCTGCTGCTGTCAAAACAATTTCTTAGTGATTATTAACAATAAAAAACTCTCAAACAAAAATAAGACGATGGGAGAGAGCATTGGGGAAAGTCATGGAATGTGTTTCAAAAAAATTGGGGAAAAATCTTCAAAATTTTCACTCCAGGCAGGACAACACATGGGTTTTGACAAAAAAAACTCTGCCTCGTTAGTCCCGTATGTTTATAATCATTATGGAAATGGGGAAATATATTAAAATATCAATTTTTAAATCCAAGACTGAATAAAAGGCCAAAATACGTCTCGCTGAAATACGAAGTAAATCATTCAGAAATAATAAATACAGCCAGTTAAAAAAACGTTGATAATAAGTACATAAGGGGGTTTGGATGTCAAAAAGGATTAATTGTTTTGTATATGCGGCTAAATACATGAGCTAAAGCAGCATGTAAATTTTTGAAATTTAAAATGCTTAAACTTGAAATTCAAATTTGAATAATAAAATGTGGCAGTTAAAAAATATGAAGGGAAGAAGAATGAATGAATGAGATTTACAACTATAATTAATCAACTCGGATTGAGTAAACTTCTAATTTGCAATCGAATATGACTTAGGATATTGAGTAATTAATACGGGAGGTTGTTGTTCATGTAAAATATGAAAGGAGAAAAGTACGGAGAGCTGTGTTTCGTTTTTCTGAAAAAAACAGAACGGTTGTAAAAATCAATCGAAATCATTTGCATAAATAACGAGTGATAATGAAAATGATGGGAAAATATTTACAAATTTGTGTAAAATTGAGTACTACGGCTGTAAAACTATGTATCAAACTCACACTGATAAATGAACATAACTGAAAATAATAGTAATAAAAAGTGTACCGAATTGATCTCATTTTAGCTAAAAATTGTCTATACAAAAAGTATATCTAAGGATCTACGACAATTTCCGCTATGGTGTATCAAAGAATAAGTAAATTGCTAATAATAAATGTCATCAAAGTAAAAGATTCAAATTACAACATACGGGAATGCTTGGCTATGTAATATATAATATATGTACGTAATAATAAATATTCAAACGAAATGAAGAAAGCGTATATAATATAAAGATAGTACAAATTCTTGTTCGGTATGATAATAATAAAAGTATGTATTACATAATCATGTAATATTTAAGGTACTAAAGTATACAATGATCAAGGAATTGTGGATGGCTCTAGGCAAATTTAAATAAATAAATGTGTGGAATAGAGTATAAATATAGTAAATCTAATAATAATAACTACTAGATATATCAGATTTGGAGGATGGAAAAAGAGAGAGAGAGAGTTAAATATAAAGAGTGTTGCAAAATGTTATATTGGTTGCAATTGGAACTTATAATCTGACCTTCACTCTTTCAAGATCTACGGCATTCATCATACTCCCTTGGAAAAACTTGACAGTAGTGTAGTGGCGTTTCAGCAAACCCTCCAATTCTAAATCGGGTTCTTTCCTATTTCCTCGAAATAGTTATACTGGTTACTTATTTTAATTTCATTGCAATTCTATTGAGCCCCAAAAATCAACACTCTATAATGACCCAATAATAATTCTTTAATGAATTTCTCCCTTCACCCCCAATTTAGTTAGAAAATCTTTACTGTTAACAATTTGACGACAAGTCTGCACAGCCGTAATCACTGAATGAGGAGAAAGTAAACTTACAGAACGTGACACAATATGTATATTTAGTTGAAATTGGTCCATATAGAGTGTATTACTTTTACGACTCAATAGAATTGTTATCATAAAGGAAAATTTGTTTTTTTTGAACAAGACTGTGTGCATCGCATGTGCCAATTTTGCTCATTATTATTGATCATAGTAGTAGACATTTCCTAAACATGCCGTTCTGAATGTACTGTGGAGTTGTGTAAACTCCGAGTCAGTACTTATGTAATTTTTTTTTGCAGAAGTCAGAAAAGTACAGAATCGCTTGAAGTATAATCATATTAAATTTGTGATGAAATTGACAATAAGAAAAATCATTGTACATAATTTATATACAGTATGAAAATTCAATGATGAAAAGAATGAAAGGAATGACGACGCTCATAACTGACCTGTGTAGAAAGACAACTTCAACGTCCACATCCTCACGATCCTCATGAAGAAAGTCTAGAGGGATAGAAACACAAAGGTTAATTGAATTCTCACCCAGTTTTACGGTATGCTTTTATCATCATTCTAATGGTTACCTTTTAAAAAGTGTGAGACGGACTCGTAGGTTATATGACCACAGACGACAATGTGCCTAGTTTACATCAACAAATCTCATTAGAATTTCAACCGAAATATAATATTATTACACAATTACATTTAAATGTCAGAAACACAATGTGCATGCACAGTATGTCAATGAAACTTAATATTCTCCATATACAGGTGTAAATAGGTTGTATTATAAAGTGTACAGTTTACAGGGAGGGACTTGTTTGTTCTTGAGGTAAAAAAAACATAATAAGAATAAAATATATCTTCGTCTTTGAATTTAGTTTTTAAGATCATTATTGAAAAAAAATCCTTTTCCTCCAAAAGTGTACATTTACACACACACACACAAATAAGACAAAGATAGATTAGAGAGAGACATTTAGTTGAGATCAGTATATATAGAGCAGAGTGAGTTGTATAGAGAATAATATTATATTTTAATAATATGTACAAGTATATATCAACATTGTACAGATTTAGTCACAATGAATTTTGAAAAGGTGACAGATTTTTATTTATTTATTTATCAAGTGTGTAAGGCGGTGAAGTGGAAGTGAGAACGTCAAAAAGCATAAATCGAATTCTGAACTTTTTTTCGGAACAAAAGAAAAGCTGAAATAGTAGGTAAATATATATTATGTACTTTTGTGTTGTTGTCGGAGTATGCATGATGTTGGAGTGAGTCTAAAGTGAATATTTTCATGTTTTTCAAGAGAGAGAGAGAGAGAGATAAGAAAAAAGTGAAGGACAATTGAACATTTTACAGAAATATATCTTTTGGTCCTACATAAATAGAATTGGTAGATATTATAAATTTTTGGGTAAGGTTTGAGGATGTAGAAAAGCAAAAGCACACTAATTACAACGTCACACAAGAATTTACGTGTGTGAATACACAAATATATTAAAAACGAATCTACCAATCAATCACAATATGAACAACAGTTCATCTAGTATTCGCATACAATTATTAATTTCAAAAAAAATATTTCAAGTACTACACACATTTCGTATAACATTCATGTACAAGTAAATAAATAAGTTCCAAAAAGAGGGGACAAAAATTTCCAAAAAAGTTTTATAAATTCAGGGCATACACTATACTGTAGACAATATATTATACATGTACTATGTAAGTAGTAAAGAAGTTACTAAACTGACTACTAGAATGGAATGGTGGTGGTGGTGTGTAAAGAATTTATGAGAGTTAAATAATGTAATGTAAGCAAATTCATACTGGCAACAGCAGTTCAAAAAAGTGAAAGAACTCAAGTAATGTATAATAATAATAGAAAATATATGGTTGTGGTAGTATAATTTAAAAGCTTGTCAATTGTTGTAACAACAACAAAAATGTGGGGAGAAAACTTGGGGAAAGTATGTAAAAAACGAGATGGTAACAAATGAAGGATATGCAAAATATTAAAAATAAACAAGTATCGTAAACTTGTTTTCTCGTGTCAAAAAAACTCTATAATAATAATAATAGTAATAACAAAAATATTGAGCGCAACGTATGGAATATTATTCAAATAACCTCTCCGCCGGTTTTTCTTTTGTCGCAATTCATTCTTAAGAATACAAATACGACCGATATAAAAAGGAGGTAGATCATATATAGCTATAATCCGTCTCATATTGTACTTACAACAACAAGTAGAATGTTACATTCTAGTACTGCCAAAGTACAGTGAGAACAAATGTGGACAATAATATTCCATTGTCCCGTCACACAAAATTCTTTATGGTAATATAGTTTATTCATATGGCATACATAGTATTTGCTCCTACTTACGTCCTACTGTTGACAAAAGTATGAAATTGCATTATGGAACACACACATTGAACAAGTTATGGTGGTCCCTGACTCACACGGTATAAAAGAGAGAGTGTGCGTTCAGAATTTGACAGCCTAATTATTGAACTCTATTAACCACAGCATGTCAACAGTAATAAGAGGAAAATATCATTAACAGCCTTCGAGACATAATTTGTAAAATTATTAACGGTACGGATCACGAAGAGACACAAATAGAGAGATATATAGAGTACAAACATCTACTTTTCTAGACAAACAAAATTTTCCCTTGAACTTATTAAGTTTGGTTTTTTATTTCAAAAAATCCATGCATGAACACCACACACACGACAGCTAACACCATTTTATTTACACACATCACCATATGTGTAGTATGTTAATTTAGAGAGAGAGAGAGAGGAAACATGCAATCATTCAGTTTTGACTGAATCTCAAGAAAATTTAGTAACTATGAATACAAATTGCAATTGTGTGGATAACATAATCATTTTGATTGAAACACATTGTCATCCTCTTGTAGTAAACCCAACATTTTCACAAGTCTGCAAGGTGCCACGTACACTATGATATATAGATAAACATAACACATAGAGAGAAATAAGGTGAGTGAGTGAGAGACTAACATTTATATAGATATATATGTGTGTGTACACTTTTCTACAACATACAACAGTGCAACAAGAATTAATATTAATAAGAGGTTTCTGTTTCTATTCGGTGCAAAATGTGCGAAGGAAAAGTGCTCACAACTAATTTTCAGTGATCATAATAATAATAATAATAAAGAATTTAAATACAGAAATAAAAACTATTAATTATTTCTATTTTGAGAGAGAGAGAGAAAAAAAAACAAAGTAGTTGATATTTTTCCCATGCTTTATAAACTTGTTCAAAGACGTATTATATCAGTTTTCTTTTCTTCAAAAAAAACGAGAAAATAAACTTAAACAAATAAAACAGGGCTGAAAGAAAAAAAGTTTATCTTGTTTGTTTTGTTCTAGAACTGAAAAGTGGAAATCAAAATACATATTTTATTCTTTTGTAGAAAATCAAAAGGATAAGATAGATATGTGTAAACATGAGTGATGATAATGTTATCGTCATGTTTTCTTTATATATTTTTTAAAAAAAGTAAATGGAGTCATAACGGATGGTGACAAAACGAGACCTAAATTTAACTGCATGTATACCTACTTTCACTTTCCTAACTTTCTCTGAAAAACGCTTCGGACGCCACTGTGGTGGAGAAACTCAAATCGTTCTTTTTTTACTTTCACTTTTCTCCTTAGAAGGAACCAATCCAGGGACATAAAATGTCAGGTAAGAAAATTACAGGGCCGCAATAGAAAATTTTGTCCAAAAATCTAGAGTCTATAGTACAGACCAGAATCCAGTCCATAAGAAATTTGAATGTAGGCAAAAATTAAAGCCTGTGAAACATAAGCTACATTACAGAAGTATAGTAAGAAATCAGAAAATTTGTATATATCTGATTATGATTACAACCCATTTCAATGACACCCAAAGCATTTTTGAAGGCATTTTTATTTGAAATTTTTGGCAAGGAAAAAATCACTTCAAAAAAAAGTAACTCGTTTAGAAAACCAGACTTGGTGTGGTCTCTAAAACTTTTAAAATGTCTATGTATATCTTGCCATGCGGTTAAAATTAGTATTCTCTTTTTATCACCATTCGTTGTGTAGAATAGATTTCGTTTTTAGTGTCTGATAGTTAGCAATGTTCATAAATAGAGATAGAGAGAGAAGACAGAGAGAGAGATTTTACGATTAGACAATTTAAAAAATCTTTTTCTGGTCCCAACCTGCGGCCCCTTTCATTTTTGAGGGTTCCCCCGTACTTAGGTCTTGTACCAATAAGATCAATAATCTCTGGAATGCAGCTGGCAAATATGGCCTAATTTTGACGATTTTTCCAGTCGAACAGACAGAAAGAAGAAAAAACAAACACAAAATCGATACCAATCAAACCATTAGTTAAATTTTGTTTTTTTTCCTTGACTTAGATAATAATAATCATCATAATTGCATCAAGTTGAATAGCATATTATAATAATAATCCATTGCTCACGTTAATTTTGTCGCGAGTTATACAATATACATGTTAATAATAATATAACATAAAAGATACATTTTTCTCTTCTTCCTTGACACTGAGCTACATTCTGTTGCAGTCGATTTTCAGCTCTAACAATGCTATACCAAGTAAACAGTACGTAGAGAAGTAGTAATTTTTTTCATTTTAATTGGGATGTACATATCTCTGATCACTCACACACAAGCTTGTAAATGTATCAAAGGCCAAAAAAGGTCAACCACCCTATGTAAATATAGGTAATTTAGTGTATGGGCAATCCTGTAAAGATATTTTAGTTTGGAAAGTCTGACAGAAGCCTTTCATTTTCCAGCAGAATATCTTTTTTTTGAATTTGTATAGCAAATAACTTAGTGTAAGATAGTTTAAAGATTATATGTATGGACATATTCAGAAGTCAGCCAAACAGCCTTTTTTAAAAGAATACTAGAAATATATATTTGAATATTATAATCAGCAAATATACATACAGCTGTGAATCTTTGCTATTTTTAGAGTTGAGAAATTAAAAAGGCGAGGACAAGAAGTATCACAAGAAATATTAAAATGAAATATATATTTGGAGTTTCATTATAGTAAGACTCTCTGAGAAAACGAAAAGCAAAAAGGAAAAACTCATTATTAAAATTTATATATATGTATATATATAGCACACGGAAAAACGTACACGTTTATGTAAAATTCAACTGAAATTTCAGAAAACAAGAGGAAATCAAGGGGAATTTTAGAGATGAACCTCACAACAACAAGAAGGAATCCCCTCTCCTAAGCATAATTAAATAATAATTTAAACTTCTGTCTTATTATTATTATCATATTTATATATATAATATACTATTCTGAGTCAGCTTTATATGTGTTTAACGAGAGAGAAATTGGGTAACATCAAAATGGCATAGCGTTGTTGACAGAGCTTTTTTCACCAAAAATTTCTTTCTTCAACCAAAAAATGAAAAAGAAAAATTGTAGCTCCTCACAACTTACCACTGTCACATCTGTAATTTTATTATTACTCTTTCTTATCAATTGAAATGGAACAAAAGAGTAATAATAATACTGATCAATTCAATCGTAAAAGTATGTGTATAGTTGACAACAAATGAAATTTCACAAAACTGTACAAAATTTTTCTTTAAAAAAATGTATTAAAAAAAGTAACAGAAATACGATAAATGGTTACGAAACAGCACAGAAAATTAAATTATAGAGAAAAAAAATGAATAAATAATAATCCTGAAAAAAACAAGATACTTAAGAAGAACAGAGGAGAAAATTGTGATGCGACTGAAGAGAGAAAGAGAGAGAACATGCAGCATGCATTAAAACTACAAAGGGCTACATTAGATACTACTTTCAATCTCAGTTATGTAATTATATAATGTATTTTAAGAACATTACAGGACACGAGACAAACACAATTCAGCGTACACTCTTATAAATACGCTTTCCAATGAAAGTAATCGGATATAGTAATAAGAAATTTGTCACGAAGATGATCATTCAAAAATAATAATAAGAAGAAGAAAGAAAACTAATCAATAAATACAGTCAGTAGTAGTGTTAATTTACTGTCTCCTACCCGTACTTTAATGTACTTATTCGATATGTTCAAGTAATTACACATGCGATAAGTATGTAATCCTTTTTCCGCTCCAGACCGTCATCAATTGAAATGATCCTCATCAAAATTTTCATAAAAGAATAAACACTAATATCTTACTACACTACTTCTATCACAAGTACACACAAATAATACATATTTAATTTGTACACACGATTTTCTACAGCATGAATTCAGACCTGTCCCGAATCGAATCTTCCAACTTTTTTAAATAAGTATTATTTTTTGAATCCTACATTATACTCCGGAAAATGTTGTATCCCTGTGTGTTGAGATGAAGTCTACACATTACTCAATTTGTTGTGAAATTAAAAACAACCCTCTTTTTTTTAAGTCAATTAAAATTACTCACCAGTCAGTTCTCTTCCTTCTAAAATGCACTTTTAGTAGATTCCTCACACACGCACACATGGAGAAATTCTCCAGGAGAATCTAATTTTAATGTTAAACAAGTTTTCTCTTTTTTGTACAACCCGAACAAATGAGGGGAGTATTTGTACAAAATAATCGAAGAAGAAAAACCACTCAATCATAATTTTACACGGAAATCAGTTGTGTGTCAACTTTTTTGAAGATAAATTATATCAAGAAAGGAACGACAGAAAAAAAAGTGTGAATTTCAAAGTAATGCGCTGCTAAAGTAGCGGTTGGAATTCAAAATAATTAAACTACTGATCAAAGGGTACTACTGATTAAGGGCCTCTAGAAAGTTTCTATCGAATAGAGAGAGAGAAAGAGAGAAAGTAGTCTACACTATGAACAGGTATATATAGTAATGAAATAAATTGTCTTGTCTACAACCATATATCACATAATAATGACATAAGATAATGCCAAAGTTCATACAAATTCAATCAAGCTACAGCGTAGGCGATTGTTAGAGAGATTGTAATTTTTCAAGTTTAACTGAATATTACTAGTTTTTTTACAGGTTCAAGGTGGTGATTGTTGTTATAAACGAAATAGATAAATAATATAATATTTATGTGGACTGGAATGCGTGGAGTGAAGTATCGTAAGTAAGTAAAAAAAGCAAAGATAAAAAAGGTATTTTATTTTTGATAAAAGTATTTTTTTGTTGAGTACTAATCTGTCCTTTTTGTTTTTAAAAATAATAATTAACATGAGTAGTAATATGACTGTGAAGTTAATGGCTATGATTTCCAAATTAATCTGCTTGAATTTCAATAATTGAAAGTCTCTTCTCACTCGGCTTAACAAAATAACCTACTTTACTATTAATTTGTCACCACTTCCCATTCTGTTTTTCTGTGATATACTATATTGTGAGGTAACAAAGCTTTTTTGTTGGGTTTTTTTATATATTTTCTTTAATAATAATAATGATCAAATAAAATGGGTGAGTATTGGTGTGAGAGAGGCTTGTAAGAACGAATTATAATGGACTACAATAAAGGTATAATGTATAAATACTTGAAAAGTATTTTCTTTGAGACTAAGAGGATTAATTATCATGGATGAAACTAAAGGTTTTTTTCCTTCTCACCTGCGTTCAATTTTTAGTGACCCCCCGTATTTTGGGCGGTTTCCAACTATTTCCGTGATCTCAGGAATCCAACTGGCAAATACCGCCTTTTCCAATCCAGTTTCACAAAATTTTAGAGATAGGTAGAGAGATATTCATAAGATAATTAGAAAGATTGACCACAAATATTTATAGATATTATTTAATATATATCAAAATGAGTTGAGAGAGCAAATATATATCCATACATACTAGTAAATTATAAATTTTTTTCTTAGAATAAACAAGAAATATCAAGTGTAGTAGTATTATTGTATATGCAATCAATCGTCAATTATTCATACGCTGCCTATCATCCTCACAGTAATTTTTTTAAAGTAAATATTGTGTGTTATTAAGCACAAGAAAAATATTTCAGTTATACTATTTTTTGTATTCTTATCATCGTTCCCATCCACTTATGTCTGACTACACCATTCTCATGTATTATTATTCGGACTAAAATGCCCGTCGAGTATTCAGAAAGCCCTCACTGTCACTAACTGTTCACACTATTTTCCCAAACACTGCACTTAACAGCCTTGTCCAACAGTCCTGTACTTTCTCCGACTTTCTCTTTTCACTAAATTGTTCCGGAGGACTGCTCTGATCACCCTAACCTTTCATAGACCTTTCTCTAGTTGAAAGTAGTCTGATTATGATGACTGTGACATGAGTGTACATTCACAACAATATCTTTGGCCCTAACTTTTTTCTTACTTTTTATCCCTATTGGCATAGTTTAAAGTTACTACTGTAAGTAAAACTTTTCTAGTTCATGCATTCTTTTGTGAACATGTCCTAGGAATCTCAATTATGTAAATATACTACCTGTGGAGAATTACACAATCTCTACCATCCTATCCTATCGTAGTGTAGTATATTATATTTAAAAATAATCAGCCTTTTGTAAGATTAAAATGTGTATAGTATTTACCTAATAATAATAACTCATGACACCCTTATTCCTTGTATGTCAACTTCTTTTTCAACCAAGAAGTTTTTGTACCCACAATAACAATAATGACAATAATAATAATGTAAGAAATATATGTTTTCTGTACAAACTATACAACATTGATCACAACAACAACCAAGTAGTATATTATACTCAGACAGCAGGCAAAACTGATCACGACATATACCAATATCAGTCAAAAGTTTGAACTTACTATATATATTCATAACTGAAGGAAGTTAAATTACTAATAAAATGTCAGTCTTTTTTTTGTTTTGTAATTCTAAAACATCTGAATATGTATATGACTATGACAAATACATATAAAACTATTTGTCTGCGGAACTAAAACTATTCAATCTTCTAGATATATAATATATAGTGTTATAAATTTTTGTCCTAGTTGAACGTCGATTCAATTTGAGTCTCTACAAGTTTTTTTCCTATATGTCTGTATTTATTTTTAAGTATTAATGGACTCAGGAAATAAATAGGAGATAAATTCATAGAAAAAATTTAAAAAAAAAAATAACATACTACGACGTTCAACGTCAAAAAAATAACAAAAAATAGCAAGACTCAGCAATCATTAATGATATACAAAAGTGTTCAATTTTTTCTTTTTTGTACTTTTATAATATTAATGAATGAAGGAGAAAATGAGGTAAAACAAAGGATAATGATACCACACACACACCCACACCACAATAGAACCCACACATTAAAAGCCAGTTATCGCTTTACTTTTTGTCTCCAAAGGAGTGACATCACTAGAAATATACATATAGGAAAATTACAAATCCAAAGAAGTTAACTCACGAAACACAAAAAGAGATGATGAATATTAAAAATTGTGATTACTTGGAATTTGATTCGGATTTTAAATATTTTTCAAACAAGAAATTCATTCACTGTAAAAATTCATTGCATAAATTGCATCATTCAATAGTTTGTTTTTTTCAAAAAAGAATAAGAGTCACAGGGGGGAATGAGAATTAAGTACACCAAAAAAACTGTACCATGACACAACATTCCTCGTGTTTCGGACCAACATTTGAGAGAGATTGTGAAGCACCATAATGTAAATATATGTGTGTAGTAATGTCGTTACAAGGGGAGAAACACACAGAGAGAGACAAAAGTATAACATGAGATGAAACATGAAAGGAGATGATAAATAACACTGTGTATGTAATTTTATACAAATGCAGATTGGAATGAGGATCTCAGATTATTTACACTGAAAAATATAAACAACAGTAGTGGAGGACATTTTAAAATTTACAGTACAGAGTCCACAGTGGTTAAGTAATAAAAGAGAAAGTAAAAAAAAGGGATTAAATTAACAGAACATGACAAGCAGAGAAGTAAGTAGAAGGGTGGAGCTAAATATGTAATATAGAGAGAAGATTTTCAAAAATTGAATTTTATTCGGAAATTGTGACGAGTCATTCGTCATTCTTAAGAATAAAGGGAGAAAGTGAAAGTGAAAGGGTTTTTTCTTTTTTACTGTCCAAATTGACAATTTCCCAGTTTCCTGACAAAACCTTCTCAACCATCAAATCAAAAATGATTTTGCTTTGTATTATTTGTCAACACATGGACAATACGGGAGTTTTAAAAAATGTGAATGTGAAAATGAAAAAAAAGGTACAGATTCTGAGCCAAACTTGTCTTTTTCCAACGAAACAGGACTAAAAAAACAAGATGAGATGGGACGACACAAGTGAAAATCATACAATGTACGAATGTAAAGATAATCACCTCTTTCCATGTTCTTCTCTGCGATATTGGCCTCCAAAGCGGGATCTACTCCCTATAAGTTCTATAATTTCGGGAATGCTACTCGCGAAAATTGCCTAGTGCAGTTCAAAGTAAATTAAATATATGAACATTTATTTCAACCAAATGAAATGAATAACTATTTTAATTGTAGAAATGTTAACACTACTAATTAAAGTCATCTAATAATTTTAAAAAATAATGGCTTTCTACCAAATGAATAATTAGCTTGAATAGCTATTTTAGTAGATAGATTAGTGCAAACTTTCACTTTTTGAGTTCAAGATGGACGGCTGATTCAAAGGGTACACAAACACACGTGTGTGTGTACCATGTCTAAGGCAATTTCATCTGCATCCTCATGAAATTATTATTACCCAGAGTTTCTTTTAAACTGCGCAAAGATCATGTCCATAGATATGACTTTGTGTTTGCAGTAAATTTTGTCCACAGTCTCTTGTCAAGTTTACACGAATGTATCTCACTTCTTGATCTTACTCATTAATCGGACAAACCTCACACGCATATGTACGTACTTATACACACACACACACACAATCACACACACAATTCTATAAAGGACAAGAGGATTTGAGAGTGTGTGGAGTAAAATAAAGTACACCCTTCTTCAACCTTTTTTAAAGTCAAATAAATATATTTTTAAAATGTACTTACACAATATATATGTATATATATCATATTCTACACACAAAACTGTTGAACGTTTAATTACAAAAATTAAAAGTCACACAAAAAAAGATTGAAAAGATAAAATAGAGATATGTCATAATAATATACATATTCTACACAGATAGAGAGAGAGAGAGAGAGAGAGAAAGAGAAAATGAAACGAGAAAAAATATGAAACGAAAAGGAAAAAGTTCAAACTTCAAAGGAAAAACAAA
Source organism: Pygmarrhopalites habei (assembly GCA_009870185.1). NCBI lineage: Eukaryota > Metazoa > Arthropoda > Collembola > Symphypleona > Arrhopalitidae > Pygmarrhopalites > Pygmarrhopalites habei. Next base: position 23,772 of record WJFB01001081.1, read on the forward strand.
CATGCCATTTTGATTCGTTTCTCTTTTTTTTTGTAGTGTGTGTCTATATATATATATAAATATAATAATAATACAGATACAGACAGATAGGCGGAAAGTCAAAGGAAAAAAATTACGAAACCCTTTGAACGACTGGTTGGCTGAATTCACTAGTCGAGAATTTTTTTTTCGATAAAAATCCATTTTCTTAGTTTTCTATCTTATTTGTTTATAAAGATATTGTATATTTTTTTATTATAGTACAAAAGTGGAAATTTTCCTGAAAGAAAGAAACCCCGATATATTTATCGACATTTATTCTTTTGTAGTGAGCTTAATTTAATTTTTGTAACCTCTTAAGTCTTTTGTCAATGAACCCCCTACACTCTTTGTATCAAAAACAAATTTTGCAAAATTGAATATATTGTATGATATTTTGTAGTTCCTCACAAATAAAAAACCAGTAGGTGGAAGAAGAAGAAGAAGAGTAATTTTAATTTTGTTAAACTTCTTTTTTCATCCTACAAATACTATTTCAGTCAGTAGTAATTCTTTCTTTTGTGTTTAAAGTCTTACAAAAGAATACTCAATGCGAAATCACATTCATGTAGGTAATATATTTAAAGATATTGATAAACTTGAGAAAGACGTACCTTTATAATTAATTATGTAATGGAAATGGAAACCTTTTTTTCATATATCATACATTCAAACTAAAAGTCATACTTATTCCACGGTTGAGAGAAAGCAAGAAATTTTCTCTCCGCTGCATTTCCCTAATTCCTTTTTTTTCATCATTCATGAATCCATGTTACTAATTTTAAATGATGACAGTAGAGAATTGTGAAAATCCCTCTGTCATAATACAGTAGTAGTATTAAATATTTTCCGAGTATAATGAGATTCATATTAATAAACTGTACTGTCAGATGGAAAATAATTGTACATTCCTGATTCTTACATTCTGTAGTATTGTATCATATCTTTACTATAGTATAAAGTAGGTGTAAGGACAGAGAAGATCCGAAGCCCTACTCATATATCTTATTGATTAGATAAAAAAGTCTTTTTGAAGGGACACGTGTGAAGAAGACTCAAGTCGCAGTTCAAGGAGAAAAATATAAGTTTTTTTTTTAAAAAAACTAAAAAATGAAGCAATTATTAGTTAAATATAATATAATTATTATATTTTATCGGAGTATTTAGTAATGGATAGTAGACTAGAAAGTAGAGCGAATGAGAGAGCCAAGAGAAGTACAAGAGACAAAAAAAATGAATTGGATAATTGACAGCTCACCAAGCCAACGAGGAGGAAAAAGACGAGGAATGTCCGGCCGAGAGCCGTATGGCAAAAAACGTCTCCATAGCCAACAGTTGACATCGTCACGATGAGAAAGTAGACACATGTCCAGTAGGACATTTGATGTGGATTCTTGAAATCCAGTGGATCACCCGAATTTTCCAGCTACAAAGAATAAAACAAGACAAAATCAGTCACAGCCTCATTTTATTTTTATTGATTCACTCTTTTTTTCAAAATCCACATTCCAATGTCGTTAATTCTGATGTGTTATAAATTTACATGGAAAATTGTATTCATTTCCTGACCGACTTTATTTTTTAACATCATCAAACTACTCGAGTCCCCCTTAGGGAAATGTGAAATCCAATTAAATTTGCAATCCTCAAATTTATTTATTTCCGGATGAAGACACGTGGTATTACAATGGCATGAGTTTATCATGGCACTGTAATTTAATACTACTTGACCCAATTTATTGTATTGACACTCTACACCTCCATGTATTCATCCTTCGAGGGCATTTCCATTAATCAATTCATCATCATGATGGTTTTTTGCTCAGCTCATTGGTCATGTTGGAGTGGAGGAGGAGGAGGAGGAGGAGGGAAAGAGAGAAAAAACCTAGGATGGGAGGTGTCCATTTCCTGATCCCATTTCACCTCCTCTTCTCTTTCTCCTCAATTTCATTTTGGGTGTATGTCACTGGAAATTGTAGTATGGGAAAAGGAAAAAAGAGGGTTAGGAGGGAGAATTTTTGGCTGTACTACATACAAATGCCAAAGGGGAGCCACTGACAGGTTCTTGTCAAATGTTCTGAAGGGAAAAACTTGAATTAGGAATATAATATATTGCTCTGGTCGTCCCCGAATATAATCTTCCCCACGCGTACCCACAACACTATACTCATTTATATCCGAGCCAACGGAGAGAAATAGTGGCCAGTGGCTGTGTGTGTGTGTGTGTCTGTGGCGGTGGTCAGCTAGTACGTAGTACATACTCTCTCAGGAAATTTGCAGGGTGGTCTGATTGATTGCCAGCCGTGTGCCACACATACAAATGTTATATCGGGGTAATAACTTGTGCTACGACTCACCTCTCACAATGTTCTATTAAAGTATAAAATCATCTTGTAGTACATCTTGTAGTATGTATGCACATAGGACATAGTACTCTGTACCTGTTTGACCCGAGTCAGATACCTTATAAATATAAAGCCGTCTGTCGGCAAAAAAGTAAAGAGTGTGGGGAGTAGAGGAAACCTACAAATGCTTCAGATGAGAAGCCACACTCCATTAACAATATCGAATTTACTGACTACCTCGGGATTTTATGCGTGCTCATAACAAGCACAGCACAAAACGACTACCTTTCTCCTTTCACTTTCTCTCTCTCTCTCTCCTGCTCTCCAGTGTTCGCACAATTTTCCAATGTCCAAAAAGTATACTCTTAAAAAATTGACCCAATAACCAGCACACACAGCTGGGCAGTTGTAAAGGAAACTGGGACAACACACAGTAATGCTGTAATAGGTTTTCATGGATTTTCGAATGTATTTTCATATTATGACAAAATAATTTATTTTACATAAAAAAACATTGCTTAATTGAATCTCACAAATAGTCATGACACACACAGGAAGCTTAGTTGGAACGTTGAGTTAAGTTGAAGAGGAAATTTTTGTCAAATGTTTATAACCTGAATTAGTCTCTGTAAAAAGGTCTGTCGATTGACATATAACCTCATAGATTGTGTTCATGTGTGTGTGTGTGAGAGAGAGAGAGAGAAATGGATGGAAGGATGTGGGCTGAGGTCCCTCATCCACTTTATTCTGTAGACTGAAGACAGCACATGAGTTGCATAAGCAACTATTAATCTTTCAACACACACACCCTACACACATACTCACTCGGCGTCATTTTCAACAACTTTCATCCTTCCATGAGCTATCTATACTAGTTACAGATGCTGCGGCATTTTGCAATTGCCCTTGTGTCTCTCCTCCCTCCTCTATGAGCGGGTGCTGTGTCGCGTCTATCGTCAATCATGATGAAAGTTATGTAGTAATTCTCAGAGCATGGAATAGCAATCGAAATTCTCGTTCCGAGGAAAAGAGGAAAAAAAGAGAGAAACTTGTCGCTACAGGAAGAGAGCAATAGAGAGAGGGAGAGTCAAGTCACACCCGTATACATATGTATATAACGTGTCTAATGTACGATGAGGAGGAGGAGGAGGAGACATGGAGAATTGTGCGAAGTGAAAGTTGAAACATATACTGTCCATGTAGGCACATTTAAACTAGAACCTGAACTGGGTACCAAAAATCCATTCCCATTCCCATACCATAAGAGAAGGGTAAAGAAGGGAAAGGAAAGGAGGAGGAGGAGATGCCTGGAAAAAAGGGTCGAGAAAATTTATAGTCTTTTATAGTTCCTATAGCCTCCTATACCCTCTTATTATTACAATCACTTTTTGGAGGAAGAGGGTGCAAAAACTTGCACCTTTCTCTGTTACAAAATGGTGACGGCTGCTCTTCTATAAGGGATGAAAAAGGCATTGAAAAATATTGTGAATTTTTAATTACAAAAATCCGGGGGAAAACTCCACAAAAAAGTCTTAAGACGAATGCATTTTAAATTCAAAAATGACAAGTTGATTAATAAATCAGCTACAACTAACGCGTCACTAATTAAATTTTTGAATTGTCCAAAAAAAGCTCTTCGAATATTTTAAAGCTTAAGAAATTTGTGTGTGAGAAGTTTTTCTGACATGAGAATAGATATTTGCCTGTGGGTGAAGTGAACAGGAATTTGAAAGATTATCCACCCACCACATCCTTTCTCCTCCTACCCGCTATACTGTACTAGGTATGCTGGTTACATTAGAGAAGTTGAAGAACGACAGTACAGTTGAGACTTGGTTAGCTGATAACTTGTGTAAACTTTAGTGTCTCTCAGTCTATCTATACACTCACTCTATCGTCTCACTCATCTCATCCTTCGTCAGTCGTTTCGTCGTCAGACACACGCATTATTAAAAACACACTGGAGATCCCGTATAAGATAAAACGTACACACACACACACACACACACTGAGAAAAAAACCTTGACAAGACTCTGATATGCTGAACGACAAGAAGGAGGTGGAGTAGTACAGCAGCTCGTCTGAAGAGGAAAAGTCAACGACGATGGTGAGAGAGAGAAAGTTCCATCTCTTTATTTTTCTTCTCCTCAGATGAATCTCATCTTTCTATTCAACGATCTTCTAATATTACCCGGGTTGCTACTTCAAACTAAAGAGCTTCCTCTATTCCCCTTTGGATTTTTTTTGGCTAGAAATAAATAGCATAATCTCCCTGACATGACCTTACTCACACAGACTATGTATGTAGTATGAGTACACATGTATACAAATAATGCATAGGCTATTGTATGGAGTGCAATGTGTGTGTGTCTTTATACTTGTCTCATACACTATGGTAGTCTTAGTCTGGTACCTAAGACTTTCCAACATGAAAATTCGTACAACATTCTAATGGTGCTCGGTTTCCAAAAAAAGAAGAAGAGGGATTTACAAGTTGTTGAACCATCCAAACATTTTTTAACTAGACTGTCAAAAATTTTGACAATATTTTTTTCAAAAGGGGTTCTATTAATTCTCTACAGTTCTCACAGTTTCAAACACAGTTTACAATTTTTGTAAAAAAGAATAAACCAAAATTTTGAATATTTCTCTTCATTTCCACCGCAAGGGGAAAGTTACACGAGAAATTATTTCATTTTCGAAAATATTTGTATCTTCTTATATAGGGTAAAACTGTCATCTTTCATCAAAGAACCAGTCTTTCAACTAATATTTATCACTCTTCCAATCTCTTGTGTTTTATTGGTTTACAGTTCAAAGAATTTTCTACTGTAGAATTGGATCATGTTTTTAGAAAATAGTTTTGAAATTTTTTTTTTTAAAAAAACAAATCTGTTTCTCTTTTCACTTGACTCTCATATCTCCAAGAACAACATTCCTCCCTTCACTATGTAATAAATAGTAAACTAATTCCTTCCCTTCTTCACTTGAGCCTTGAACAGAGAAACGAAAAATTGACACGTGCTTGTACGTGTATTTTCCCTACAAATGCACCACACTAGTTATTTACATGAGCTCGTTTATTATTACCTCCCTGCGTAGCAATGTGTAACCTCCTACGCTTACAAATGACTGGAAAGTAGCGTATATTTTCACATTATGTAAATATTCAGAAACGATGGGGGAAGCTTAGGCTGGGTGTGAGGATAAGGATGCAAAAAAATGGTAGAATTAATGCCTTGACACTACACAGTTTCAGGGAAAACTTTTCCTAAAGAACGATACACACACACATCTATAGAAAGAGAGAGAGAAATAAGAAAGATTGCCGATTTCTGTCTTTGACAGGGTTGAGATGGTGGATTCTTGAATCGAGATTTTTTACACAAATGAAATGCGAGTACACATGAGATGCTATATCACACAGACAAACAGGATATCCGATACAAGGAGATAGAGAATGAGGGTGGGAGGGAAAGAGAGAAAGAGAGTAATGCACAAAACATTTTTTCTTGCTGGGAATTCTCTATTTCTCTTTCTCAGGGTGGGTGTGTGTTTGTCTGCTCTTTCTCTTCACATATCCATACCGGTGGGATGGATAAGAGTAGGAAGGCTACGAGGTTTTTTTTCTCCGGCTGTCTCACCGAGAGGGAAAAAACGGAGCAGAAAAACGAAAGGAAGAGAACAAGATAGAGACACACACACATACACACAGTCCATAGAGAGTGTACACTGGAGGAGAAAAAGGAAGGAACAAGAGCCAAGGTCTTTTTTGATCAGAAAACTTGCCAACAACTCTATTCATTGCTGGCATCCTAATATCATGGAGTAGAAATAGAGAGAGCTGATTGCTGCAACTTGTATACCGTATAATGTGTGTCTGTGTATGTGTACACACACACACAAGGAGTGGAGATACTCGACCTCGACAAACTGCTCCAGCTTTTAAACCATCCAGTGCTCTTCAACCTCCTTCTCCTCAAAACAGTTCCAATGATATACTGTAACTCTCTCACACTCACTCTCTACTCGACAATACAGAAGGAAGACGGGAGGTATATTGTTCCAGATCCTTGTGTGTGTGTGTATGTGTGTTCCAGACGAACAAAAATGTTCAATCGTAAATACATATATCTATCTGCTCAAGCGAGCGACCAATTCTGACTCTTGGCTCTTGGTGTGTATTCTTCCCAAGCCCCCACATTACATTACATTCTTCATCAGCTCCCCTGACTTTCTTCACACATCCCTACACTGAGAGAATGGAGAGGAGAAAGTGGAAGAAAAGAGTGAGTGGGAGAAAGTTGAAGAAAAAAAAAGGATGTAGGGAATTTTCTCCTTTCCCTTCCCGCATCATGTGGAGGTGAAAGTAAGAGTGTAGCCCAATTCCAACTCAATCTTGAGCAAATAGCTACATAAAAAAAGTTGCAATTCACATCCACGGAAAAGTTTCCTCCAATTTTCTTGTGATTCCAGTTTATAATTACCCCACTGTGCTACACACACACACTCTGTCTCTTTCTCTCTTGCAGTCTTACTTTCTTCCCATATTACACCTAGATGTATGTATACATACTGTGTACATGTGTGTGTGGCCATTCGCTTCATTGCACTACTATTGTACACATTCCTGCCGCCATCCGCCTCTCCCTCATTCTCGTTATCTAGTTGGAGTTTGAAGAGGAGCGTTAAGTAAATGCACCAAAAAGTTTTTATACATCAATTAAATGATTTTATCCACACACTGTTCTTTTTATAACCCATTGAGAAAGGAGAGGGAAGGAAAAGAGACTTCAACTTGAAGCTTTCTTCTCTATTTTAGAAAGTATATTTGAAGAAGGGGGAGGAACTACTGAGGAAATAATAGATCGACTCCATTTAAATTATCTTGACTAGGTACCTCCACTTTCCTCTTCTTTCCACTCACAAACACACATCCATGCTATTCCATACACAGACCAAGTACAAGTACAATTGCGAATAAATCTGATTCACAGAAACTACCGTCTTCTCCCACCCCTAAAAACTACCACTTAAATTTCAAAGGAGAGAAATGTCTGGGAATCATTTCTCTCTCTCTCATACTTTAAAATGCGAGGGGGAAAGGAGGAGATGGAGAAAACAAGGAATTAAGAGGCCTCTTAAACGAATATGACTGGGAGTGCAAAAGCAGAGAGAGAGAGTAATGAAAAATACGAAGAAAGATTTAATTGAGATGAAATTAGGTCAGAATTTCTCCCTCCCTTTTTCTCCTATCATAATGTCCATCTTTAAATTGTGCAGTAAAAGTACCATATTATAATAATAATAAATTGATTCGGATCCAGTAAGAAAAGTATTCTTTAATATTCAATTCCACAATGATTACTACTTCCCAGCACGAAAAAATGTGTGTGTGCCTGAGTGCGGAGTTTAATTGTGTATTTAAAAAATTTCTAAGAATTATCAGAAGTAAAATCCCCGTTTTTTATTGTAACTCATTTTAAAGCCTTTCCAGTAATTGTAATGTGTGTGACTGACTCTTCGTAACAAATACATTAATAAGTGTCCCCTCCAGTCTACACAATTAAATTTGGAGTAGAATGACTCGACACTCGTTCATTCCATCTCAAAAATATTCCAGCTCAGCTGAGACTCTCTCTCAGAGGTTTCCAGCAAGGCTGCATGTGTGCTCCACAACAAGGAGGACTAAATCAAATAGGGAATAGTTGACGACGTTCCACACTTTTAACACACAAGGAGAGCATAGAATGGGTCTGAGATGGGCATGATTTTAAAAAAGATTAGTGTTGGGAACAGAAAGACAAGTCAGTTTCGTGTTGATGACTATACTCACGGAGAGAAGATGATGGTATGCTGGAGCATGAGAGAAAGATAAGAAACCATAAAGACTTGGACTTTTCATCTAATAATAAGGAGAAAAGAAAGAAGAGTGGAGGATGTTGAGAAAGATACAGGAGAGAGGGAGGAAGATACAAGAAATCCAGTTATTCCTCCTGCGCCTTCTGTCTCCTTTCTCAAAGACCTCACAAAAACACAGAGCAGACAGAAAGAGAGAGAAAGAGAGTGAAAAGGGAGGACATGCAGTTGGATAAGAAATGAGAGAGTCAAAGGCCTCGCCTCAGCGGCTCAGAACTAAACTGATCTAATCTAATCTCTTTGCTTCCCTGCCGAACTCATTTGACTCCTTCTCATCCTCAATCCACACAACGAGAAAGAGAGACACACACATACACATACACAAGGGGAAGGAGGGAGGGAGACTGAACGTCTTGTCATCTCTATCTCCCACGCGTCCCTTGTACATCAAGTCACTGAACCGTTTTTTCTCTTTATTTTTTTCTCAACACAAAAATATGTACAGAGAGATACTGTTACACACATACACACATTTCCCCATAACATTTATTACTTTTCCCATAATATCACATCCCCTCCTTTCACTACACCATGTCTGGGAACTGGCGGCCCACATTCAGTGAAATTCACTGTTTCTCTCTCTCTCTCAGCACAGAATAGCATTGTAGTTTAGCCATTGCCAATACTTTGTCCCTGTGTTTGTATCTCTCTTCCTCTGAGTAGTACTATCAGTGACACCATGACTCTGCCTTGTTTTGTGAGTGTGTGAAAAAAACAGAGTATTGATAAATCTTATCACTCTGTACTTCTTATCTTATTCCCACACACACATTTAGAGAGAGAGAGAGAGAAGAGGAGGAGGACACAAAGAATGTGTTGTGTGTGTGTAATTCAAAAGAATTTCATACTCCAGTGACGAGACAAAAAATACGGAGAAGGAGAAGGAGGTAATGGCTATATCATATGTAAGTAATAGCTATACACACGTAACAAACAGTGACACACACAGAGTCAATGTCTGTCACCAACAGCACTTCCATGTCATCCTTGTTTACAAATTCAATTAGAACACTATACAGTCAGGGCAAGTACACATTTCTCGTCCACAACTCTTCTTCTTTCCCCCTGAGACCCCAAATCATCCAAGAGTCCACAATCCACATAGAGAGTGTGGATGAAACTATTTTTCTTTGATCCCTCTATTTCATTACCATTATTATCCTCCTATTTCCCGCACCCCCCCCCCCCAATTGTAGCATGGTGTCAATACAAAATTTCCAAATGGATGTCTTTCAAATTTGTTCGTTCAAATAAATCATTTTGGAATGAATTCCTTTGGGAATTTTACAATTTTTTGTCAATCGCGTCGTCGTCGCGTCAATTCCATTTATTTAATTGAGTGAATAGAAAATAATACAATTCTGTCTATCAACATTTCATATGTAAATAAATTCTCATTTGATTGGCAACAAATTACGTAATCGTCTTTTTCTCTTTTGCCCGCAACATGAAAAAATGGGAGTCAGTCTACCCTAAAGATGTCTCAACATGCTTGAAAGTGTAACTGCTTTTCCACACAAATCTGAGTGATGTGATTCAGGTTCTCAGCCAGTCATGTCATTATTTTGTGGAACGTTGTGGGTGTCTTTATTTTCTTCTAAAAAAGGGTATTGATTTTCGATCATCACCCTCAAGCCAAATGTGTTTGGTTGTCTAGACTCTGTTTCTCTGCTCATGATTAATTTGATTTCTTGACTGTCATCATAATGATGCACAGAATGAATGAGGTTCAAATAATCTTGGAGAATAAGAAAGCTGATTTCTGTGTGTGTGTGTGTGTGTGTCTCACACACATTGTGAATACTGCGATGTGTATGTGTGTACATATCTTTTGTCGGAGGCTTAAAGAGGAATTCAGGTAAAAGAAGACTTGGTTTCTTCACCAAAAAGACGAGGGCGGGTGACAGTGATGATGTTGATGATGTAAAAAAACAACAAGTCCCCCTCCCTCCTCCTTTGTGTGTCTGTGTGTGTGTGTGACGACGCCTAATAACACAGCACATTTCAAGATAAATGCTTCCTGTCACTCCCGCCCAGTTTTAGCCTCTCTTTCTCTCATTATTTTTTTCAATGAAAAACTCTTCTTCCCTTGGCTGAGTGAGACTGAAATGAGCAATTTTTTTTCTATCCTTCATCTTCTCAAGAAAAGCATAAGACGAGGAGAAAATCCTTCTGGTAGTAATCCTTCCCTTGCCTTTTTCCCCCCTGAACTGACACTCACACTAACATTAAAGAGACAGACAGCTTCTAACCTTGTCTCTCTCTCTTCCTTTCTCCAGAATACATAAGATATTATATATAGTACATATTTTATAGAGCCTTTAAGCACTTGAGTACATGTGATGTGAAGGGAGGAGAAGAAGAAAAAGAGTGGGAGAAGAGTGTGTCAACATTTTCATCTTACATTCCATCTGCTCAGGGAAAAAACATTTTCTCTCTCTCTCTTCATCTCCCTAGGTACCTCACACTACCTTCCGACCATTAAAAGCTAAGGGAGATTTTCCAGCTCAAAAACATTAAACTCTGTGTGCTATACCGTACCATCCTATGCTATCTTAAGAGTACATACATAGTCATGATGGAAAAAAATCATTAAAAAGTAAGAGTCAGCTGGAGAGAGAGAGGGAAGAAAGCTGCACTCATAACTTGACAAACCATCCCGTGTGAAATATGTTCTGCACTCTGTCCCTCCATCCAGAGAAAGCGATGGAGGAGGAAAGAAGGTACGAAGGATAAGCCAAACGGATTTACAAGAAACAGAAAAGTTGAAAAGAAATTATGAGCCCATGTAAGATTATTCATGATGGAGGAGAAGAAGGGTGTCTAAGCGTTGTGTGTATACACTCAATCTCAATATAAAATCATATTTGTGTACACACACACGAACAATTTTGATGAATGATGATGAATTAGCAGAGGGAGAGAAGGCATCTAACTTAGATGATCTAAGGAAAGTAGGAATTCATCACAACCGGAACACAAATGGTGAAAGCAAGTCATGGGAATAAGAAGAAAACAGTTGAGAGGAGGAAAATGTGCCAAGTGCTTTTGACTAAAAGTCCAAATATTTGCTTCCTCCTCCCCACAACCTCCCCCCATCTCCGATACACTGGCACACACACACATACTCTCATCTCTGATGAAAACAGGAGATGATAGTGGAACACACACGCATGTGAAAAAAAGAAAGAAGGGGAAAATGGTGAAAACTGACACTATCTTTCTTATTGTAAGAAGAAGTAGCGTGGCCCATTTAAAAAAAGGATGTCATGCATCATCTCGTCTCATCCTCCATGAGAATGAGAAGAGAGGAAAGAAAAGTCGTTTCCGCTAGTTTCCAGTTGAAAACTGGCAAGATGTATGAGTGTTTGTGTCTGTTTGGAGAAATTTCAGGGAACAAACAACAATTTTTATGCAGGATCCGGTAGAGCAGAATCAGCAATAGAGAACATCTCACGAAAAATATACTGTCTTGATTGATATGGTACGTTGAGCGAAATATTCCTTCATACATCTTTTTTGAATCTCAATGGTGTTGTGTGGGTGTGTTTTATTTACATACATCCATACGAAATTTGTAATATACATACCACTTGGGAGTGTAGTAGGAAAGAAGGAAAAAACGGAGGAGAAGGGAACATTACACACACACGTCTCGGTTAGCATGTACAATGTCCTGTATAATCAAAATTATCCACATGTTTTTGAACACATTTAATTGTGAAAATTCACTTTTAGGGAAGGATATGGAGGGAAATGGAGTGGATAATTCAAATTTTACACTTGTACACATCCGAGTAATTAAACGAAATGGATGGAACGAATTGGAGAACCTTGTGTATAAAAAATATAACACACCCCCTCCATCAAAATCTACTGCCTAAAATTCTACAAATTTTTATTTTGCCATACTACAACTTTTTGAATATTTAGAAATAGCTAACTTTTAAATTAATGTAAATAATCCTTCATTGATTAAAGTATAATTTGTGATAAACAACTGAGACTGTGACTGACAACCGAGTCGAAACAACATAAATTTTTTGGATTGGTTTTTGATTAAAATCTTTACGGTGTATTTTGTATAAAAACAAAATTTTTAAAAAAGGAGAATGAAGAGTGAGAGAATAAGTTTCAAGTCAGCGTCAGGGACATGCCTTGCTTCAAGCCATGGCTAGAGCCTTGGGAAAGTAAGGAGGGGGGGAGAAGGAGACGGAAATGAAGGGAGACAGGAGGAAGAATCTGCTGAGACCTGGGTTTGGGTGATTAATAATTTATACATGGATGCCTTACTCTCATCTTATCTTTTTGCTGCAGGTTGCAGCAAAAAACTTTTCACTCTCTCTCTCTCCTTCTCTCTGTCTCATAGTTTATTACAATTTTCCGTTATGCCTGAATACACCAGATCCATCCTCCTGTCCCCCCCCCCCCTCTTCTCTCTCTTCACTTTCTCCTGTATGCACAACTCTCTCCTACTTTTCCTCCACTACAGACTTGAGAGCGTAAAAATATGAAAATGGAACTCACACACTTGTTCCAAGTCTTCCCAGCTCATATCCCATTCTTTTCTCCACTATATGTACATTCTTATATGTATAAGACTACCTATACACCACACGACACACACACATTTTGGAAGCGCCTGGTACATAGACACCACAGAATTTTCCATCAATGCAAATTTCCTTTCGCTTGCTTCAATGAGCTGAGACAAGGGGAAAAAAGCTGAGAGCGCTCTGCTGAGCTGACCGTTTAGCATTTCTCTCTGTTTTTATACGCTTCCATTCATGGTCTCTTGTATTTTTTTTCACAAGCAAAACTGTGGAACATGTATACATCATGATCGATTTTTGTTTGCTCATTTTTTCCCCTCTCCCTCCCTCCTATATTTTGGGTGAAACAAATTTACCGTATAAATTTTAATGTGGTATCCAGATACAATTTTTTCTGCTCGTTTAACCTCAATTTTCCTACTCCTCCTCGTCGTCCTCCTTACTCAACTCACCCCCTTCCACCACACAAACACACACACAACCTAGAAAAGGGAGTCTTGCCTAGTTGGAAAAAATCTAATGTGGGATTTTTTACGGGCTGTATCTTTCCAGGGTGGATGGCTGAAGGTAAGTATATCACACATGTACATAAGGAGAGGCTGTCACTGATCTGTCTTTCAGCAGTTAGTTTTACTGGGGGGTAATGCATCTTCCCCTGTCTCCCTATTTTTTCTGATATTTGGGCCATGTGAGAGGGAAAGGGAGTTTTCTTCCTTCTTGGAGAAAATTCATGGTTCATGATCGAGGAGAGCGGGGAGGATTGAACAGGCCACATTCAACATCCGATCTACCCACCCACTACCCCTTTCCTTGGTTGAGGTCAAGTCTCTGAAAAAGTTATAAGGGTTGCAGAGGCGGACAGTAATCGTTTTTCTCGCCTTCTTTCCACTTTCTCTACGGAATCTACTGGGAGGAGGAGGAGGAAAATGAAAATGAGAAGTCTTTATTTCACATTTACTTTGAAAGTAAAGGTAAGTGCTAAAGGTAATAAAAAGTGATTTGGTTTTTTTAAAAAAAGGCTAGAAAGAACTTCCCATATTTTCAAACGTCAGGTTAAATGTGGTTTTAAATTCATGAAATGAATTGACTTGGAAAGAGAAATTTTTCTGATGAGCTTGAACACATTTTTTTTCGTACAAAATTGTGCTTATTTTGATGCTATGATGTATTACATGTGAATGGAAATGCAGACATTTGTATATTAGAAACGAAATTGCTACAAATATTTTAAAAAATGAAATTAAGGTACTCACAAGATGAATGATGCCAGCAGCCGTTAACCATACTGAGATGAAGATTGAGACAAGCTGAGCCAAGCGAATTGAGCTGGAGGTCTTGAGAACATTAAGATATTGCTGTGTAGGGAAAATTAAGAAATAAATTATTAGATTATTTAAATAATGTGGAGTTTGACTCATCTCTTAAAAATGAATGATATTACAAGCGCAGGGCAGGGCCGTAGCGTCACGGAAGCAGGTGGTTGCGATGCAACCAGGCGCTACAAGGGGCGGAGGCAGAGGGGCGCAAGATTTGATGTCAAGGGGCGCTTTTTTGCCTCAAATCACAAATATTTTTTTAAAAATCTGTTTTGA
>WJFB01001082.1:0-38192 GCA_009870185.1 Pygmarrhopalites habei
GGTCTCGTTGACTCTATTGCTCCACCAGATTTTATTCTGAATTCCGTCCTCGGAGCTTCTGATGGACAAGTTTACAAACATCTACGAACTTCTATGGAACAAGTTCCTAGCGGCTTAGAGAGGCCAGAATGGTGGAGGGACGTTTCTTCACGTCTTCGAGCTAAACTGTGAAGCTTACGTTTGTATCATTCTCAATTAAAGAGTGTTGCTTCCAATTCGTCCAATAAGATTCTCATTTATTTTTAGAAAAATAATCCAGCCAGCACACTAGAATGCAAGTCGAATCAATCACTTCATTGCATGGCAAAGACAGGTTTGCAAGTTATATCCTTAAACTTTACTCCCATACAAAACCCGGGAGGCAGATATGCATAACTAACTGCCCTTCGGGTCCGAAAAATGTCATTTATTGCAAACTCAAAATGAAAACTCGGCCCCATGAATCTTTTTCGCCCATGTAATTGTATTAAAAAGGGTCTGCAGTATAAGAATGGGGGTCTCGTGTAGATACTTTCACTTTTTATGCATCTGATATGTCCAGTTGATGATGAACTATGCAACGGATAAAAAAGAAACGCTGTCCACATGATCAGAATTTTGTTTTTATTAAATATTTTTCATTTTCTTCGACTCTGACGCGTAGAATATTTGTCCTGTTCACCAGTTCAAAATGTGAACGGAGTGATTTATTTTTCAACAAAAAAATGAGAAGAGATGAAAAAACATATCATGCAGTGAGGAGGACGTGGGTAAACTAATACAAAAAAAATGTTTCAAAATCGTACCAACTTATTGCTAACTTATTGTTATGTACATGGTTATTTTTTGTAAATAATATTCGTGAGATAAAAAATACATTTTATGTCATTTTGTATAAGAAGGGAGAGAAATCCTGACGCTTGTTCTATGTATACTTTAGAAAGATTCCTCTGACGATAGTTAAATGTTATGAATAACAATTTCTCTCCTTCCCCCTTACTACATATCACAATATTTAAATGTAACGTGAATTATATTCTCATCATTATAGACTCCTTAATAATAATAATATTTATTAATTATTATCATCGTAAATATAGGTATATGTACTTTGCTTGACCAAAAAGAGTATAATATGTTAATTTCATGTCTATTGAGAATTGCGTCGTCGTCGTCATCTGTGTTAATTTAACAATTAACGATTTGTTGAGCCGTCAGTAAAGATTTAACAATATTATAGAATATTATCATATAATGTACTTGGCTAAATATGTAGTTTTTTAAAAATGTTTCAACATTCTTATGTTCTCATTCAATTTTCACTTTTCTTCCCATTCTTCTCTGACATGACAGAGTCTGCCTTTCCAAAGAATTCGAGTTTTAACCTTAAATTCATTATATTATATATAAAATTTTACTGCATAGTATTTTGTATACTGTCATATTTTATACGTACTCCTATAATGAAGTAATTCAACAGCTATATCTCATATGTTTGTAACATCCCATAGAATATTTAGAATTTCAAAGATGACTGTTAATTCCCATAATAGATAATAATAATGATAATAATTCAACATTATTATTATTCATTATTTTCTAGATTGTAGTTTACATTAACTAGAGTTTTCTTGTTTTAAATATATCATAAAATTGCTAAAGGCAGGGGTATACAAATCTGTTTTTCTTTTGAATATATAAGGCATTCTAAAAATCTTTTGGATAATAATTAAAATATTTCTAAACTAATAAATTGCACCATCATTGTAATGTTCGTAATGTATTTTCTTTACCATTACAGGAGAAATTCTAATTAAATATAGTTTAAGTTATGTAGTAGTAGTGGTGTCATCCAATCCGGCTCTCTCTTTTTTGTCAAATAAGAGGGAATTAGAGGTGATTATTCTCCATTATATTATTTCCTTCGTATGTTGTGAGTTACACACATCCCTTCGTTGCATCCTCCAACAATTAAATCCATTAAATTTAATAAGAGAAAGAGAGGTACTACACTGTCTAATGTTATGTATTATTTTTATGTACATTTTACATCTCTAGTTTGATAAGTAGACTTAGACTATAAATATTTTCCCTTTCCATCTCATTTTATCCACTAATGAAATTTTCTCCAACTTTCACCACTTTCTTCTCCTTTCCCCGAGTGAATTCAAATACACTCTCGCTCTCCTTGTCTTTCTCGTTGATTTGTCATTTGATTATTTAACATTAGATTTAGAATAATTATTATGGCATCTTTTGACAGCATCAAATATCATCATCATAATATAAATTTTTTTGTATATTTTGATAGAGTATGTTACTTTTCAAAGATAAATCAATATACAAAAAACTAAGGCCATTAAAGTGGGCAGAGATTAGAGAGAAAGATTTTTGTTGTTCACAAACTTGATACAAAAAGTATTGAGGAGTCTTCATAATATATTAAAGGTGTAAGAAAGCATTCAATTCCTCAATAAAATAACCTTTCGGACCTAAGACACACACACGAGGTGTAAACATACACAAAATATAGTTAGACAGGAGGATAGGAGGATCACGGGGAAAGTTTAATTCAAAATGTATAAAATATGGGGCGATGAAATAATGGATAAGAGTTTAATCATTTCAGACGCACAATTATTCCATAATAAATTGGGTTATAATAAATACTCCTTTCCCATTCTTCGACGGGGGAAATGGTTTAATTGTACAGGTCATACGTACATTGAGATTATTTTCATACAACACACATAAATAGAAATAGCCTCTGTGTACACACAAGTCATTTAGGAACAAGTTGTGTCAAAATAATTACTACAATTCAATGTAGTCCAGTAAAATTGTATTATCCTTGAGTAAAAGTTGTTTACTGAAACACAGAAGAGACTGAAGAGAATACAAAATACTCTGAGATTTAATTACTCGCACTGTTGTAAATAGTTACTTTGTCCTTTAAAATTGACTGTCTTATATTGTCAAGTAGCATTGTTCCAGACAGAGTGAGAACTACTTGAGCAGTCATTTAGGTTATTGAAGTGGAGGTCAAATACTGATTTCAATAGCTGAGAGACTAATCAAGAAAAGAAGAATGATTGTTTGTTGCTGTTGTTGTTTTGTTATTGTAGAGGATGAATAAAACTCAATATTTGTAGAATCATTAAATGCTCAGAAATTCTCAATGAACAACTTTGGCGAGGAGGAAAGAATGAATAGTAAAGAGTATTCTGTGCAGATCCCGACATTCCATCGTTTCCGGTGGATTATTCCCATGAAATTTTAATGTGAGACGAGTACGAGAGTCATCCGAGGAACCTTAAAACATAAACCAATGAGTCAGTAACATTGACAGACAATTCAATTAATGTACAATCAAAATAGTATTTTTGTCAAAGGGTCACCTTTGAGGGACGAAAAAAGGCGAGTCCAAAGTGGTGGGGAAGGCTTTGAGGATGCTCGGAAAAGGTTAAAGGCAGAAGTTTTCCAATCTAACTCTAAATTACAAAGAACAAAATTCAATTAATTAAAATCACAAAATTTTGTACAACTTTGAATTGATCATTAAAACTAGTGAGAGAAAGAAAAACAAAGAGTTTATTTAGTCAAGTTCAAAATGTTACCCAATTGACAAGGTTTCCCTCCCCACCAAACAGGATAAGAGCATTTCTACATAAAGAGACAGTATTATAATCATATGTAGAAGGATTTGTGATAAATACCCATTTGGAACTTGTCAAAATGTCCTATATCCATGCGCTGCTGTAGCAGAGAGAGAGAGTAAGTTTTTTTCACAGAGCGGACGTCAAAGTGGCACATTGAGACTTTGATGCCTTTAACTTTGTTCCATTACTGTTCCAAGACCTGAAACTTCGTAGACAGATAGATAGATCTGACCGAACTAAACATGTCTACCAAATCTCAGATTCTTTTGACCTCCCGTTTGACTCCAACGAGGTACTTTGCCAATTGGCCTGGCACGGCGACCTACTTGGTCCGAAAATTCTGAAAAAATTCAGAGAGGTAGAGGAGAAGATGTCCAACAATTTTGTCTTTACATGTCAGCATAATTTTCAATCGTTTGACCTCTGGAGGTCACCAAAAAGTTTGAAACCGGGCAGAGGTCAAACTATGCAAAATTATGCTGTCATGTGAGCGATAAAGTTGTTAGGCATCTTCTCATCTACCTCTATGAATGTTTTCAGAATTTTTGGTCCAGGGGGGTCACCGGGAGAGGTCAATTTGCAAAGTACCTCTCAGGGGTCAAGAAGGAGGTCAAAAAATTATTTTTACCTGCCAGTCTTGTTAAGAAGGTCGAGATGTGTTTGTCTACCACTTTAAAGTCATCAAAATGATGAATTTATTACGTTTTTAATTTATTTCTGAAATTATTTCATTTTTCTTCTGTTTTGCACACGGTACTCCTCTCAATAAAGTTAGTTCCTGCGCCACTCACTACGTTCTGGACTTAGGACAATGTGAAAAGTTCCAAATGGGTAGTTTTCTGTAACTCTTCTACATATATTCATAATATTATTTTGAATGTGTCAACTCACTCACCTTGACAGATTTTACGGTAGCTGTTACAGCTTTTGTCCATGCAGTCTCAACTTTGATCAATTCTTGTCTAGTTTCCTGGAATATTGGGATTCAGAAAGTGAGTACCATTTCCAGTGGAAAGAGACAATCAATTTGAATTGTGTGACTTACCGTACTGAGGTACAAGGTAAGGGGTTGAGGTCTGGAGCAATTAGGAGGAAATCCATTATTTTCGATGGCAACTTGAAGAGTGAAACAATGTTGTCGTTCATCAAGTTGTTCACCAGCAGTGGAGAGAACCCGGAGAAGAGTCGTGATGACCCCATACTGACTCCCGTCTCCCCAGTCAGACCCAACACCTGGAGGATAGTCCATGTAGTACAAATTCCCACCTCGGATAGCTAATACTTTTGGCTTCCAGGACAACCAGGACTGATTGAGAGAGAGGGTCATGGAATTCATAGATTCTAGGGTGGGGGACTTCCCTTCGGATGTTGTCCCTTCCCATACCCAACCCACATAAAATATTTCACTCTGAGTCTCCTGACTCCACAATTTTATTTGGATATTATTGAGTCCGAGGATTGTGTCCGAAATACCTGTCAACAGTCAAAAGAAAATGTCATCTTTGCTTGGGTATTTAAAAGAGAGTAATATTTTAAATAATTTTAATTACATTTGACCCAAGATGTCAAAGCGTAAGAGTCACCACAATGTATTACTCCAGTTGTGGAATTCCCTGTCGAGTCCCTCACTTCGAATGCATTACACCGAAGTCGATCTGTCCCTCCCAGGTAACGAGTCAACAGGGCAACTAATTTTAAAATCCAAATTATCATATTGTATTAATTGCGGACAATTTATTATAAAGAGAAAGTGACTTTTACTTTGGTTTTCACTCACATAAAAGAGGAATTGACTTTTCCGTCTCCCATTGCTCATCGTCTGCTGATTCCCATTGATTCAAGTTTGATTCCAGTAAATCTGTACAATAATCATCATTAGAGTTTTAAATTTCCGAGTGTATTCATAAATTGTATTCAAATATGTAGTTCTCTTTGTCTTACTCTGCTGGGTAGGCGATAGAAAAGGTTTGGCTGTGGGGAAATATTTGAGCTGCAACACAAAAATTTTATTCCAATTTCACTTCAGAAATACAATACAATTTTTAGAATAAACTTTTTTAAAAAATCACCTTCAATGTCACCGTTGGTCCACACGAATTGAGATATTCGACGGCCTGATCATGGTCCATTTTCGTTATTTTGACAGAATTCACTATGTTCAAAACCATGACCACACACACACTCAGTTGAGAATGCACTTTTAAAATGAATATTTTTATTCAGGATAATTAGAAGGACATTGTATGTCAACTTACATGCAATAATGGCATCTCCAATATACATTTGTTTACATAGAGCGGCTGGAGTTCCAGGTGTGAGACGAGAGATGATCTTTGAAATAATGATTATACAACACAAAATTATATAGTGTCTTAAATGAATGACACAGTACAATTTGACTTGTCTCTCTATCTTTCTCTGTGTCAATTTATTATGTATATATATGTATATTGTAACAAAAGTCCCAAATGGAAACCCACCAACGGCAATTGATGTTCGGCTCCACCCCGGACACTGATCCCCAAAACACCGTCCACTCTACTCAATGTCACTTCACGTTTCTGCAAAAAGAATTTAATATTTAACTTGATGTGTCATGTCATATCCAATGCATTACATACAATATATTATTATTAAAGTTGACCCCTTCTGTTTACATTACAAGTGGTGAGGGGAGGGAGGTATTGAGAAAGGAGTCAAAAGACTAGGACAAGTGAGGGAAAGTATTGAATACCATTCATATTTTATCCAGTAATTGATTCATGGAACGAATACCATGCATTATTTAGTAGAATTTGATGACTGACCGCCTTCCATACTTCCCTATTCACTGGAATTACAATATTCTACGGTACACTACATTGTGACACTCCAGTACGTGTGTGTATTTAAGTTTGTATGGGAAAGAGGGGGAAACCCCATTTCAAAAATAATGTCATAATGTATGGATTATTCAATCAATCCATAAATTTCCTTTCACTATAAATAATGGCAAAAGGCCAACACGTATGGATTGTCATCCTGTATGAATGAATTCCCCCCAATAATAATTGTTCATATATACTTTCTCCCTTTCTGTCTCTCTCTGGGTAGTGAGAAGGTAAGTGTGTAAACGATACACATTCCCTAGTCGTGTCATTTGTACTTTCACTTTGATCTTGCATTTATTCTTGTGTCATGTAATGCTCAGATATTTATACGCCCTTTCCATCCAAAAAAACCTACGTGGGTTGTTCTATTTCCAATATTTTTGATTTCACTTGTCAATCAGTATATAAATACTTTCATATATAGGTAATATTTTCTTATTCCTTGCCCCTCAGCTTTGATACCCTCCAATTTTGTTACACATGTATTTCCCACGAACAATTTCCTTGTACGCTGTACAATTGCTCATCAAAAATAATGTCTATTGAATCCAGTTTTGATATTGAATAATGACAATTCGTTCAACTTATAGTTCCCTACAATCCCTACATTACTTTATAAATCTTTTAAAAGTCACAGGGAAGTAAAAAAAACATTCTGGATTAAACTACATATTTGATTTTTTGAATCCTTCCTCTTTATCTTACAGTAAATCACTCTCATTGTAAATTCATCCATAATCCATTCTCAAATCCAATTCCCATGTATTTACATAACCGATTTGGATTTTTCTACATTGTAATACATATGACATTTTCTTGGACATACATTATTCTCTGGCGGTGGGGAGTCAGTATCTATGAATGAGGACGAGTCAAAACTTCCTTCCCCTGTGAAACAACAAAAATTTATTATTGAACACAAAATTACGAGTCATTTAGAACAATTTCAAAAAATCCTCAAAACTTGTAGAGCACAACAATTTTTCCAGCACAATGATGGGGTTTGGTCACTGGTTGACTACACAGTACACAGAATATAGTCATATGTTACCCGTACGATCACTGACGGAACCATGAGTGGGACGATTACTGTCTCCATCCGCATCATTATCCACGTCTTTGGCCACATTCCTCTGGATGACAACATGAGTGGACGTAAGGAGGAGCCGTCGGGCGGACGGCTTTCCTTTCCCATCCGAAATCTCCACTATCGAACTACAGATTGTCTGTCCTTGAACCTGTCAATCAATCAAAAAAGAGAGAAGATATATTATGGTTTTACATCAAAAAAATAAAATGTCCAGCCCAATCCCACACTACCCTCACCCTCACCCTCCATATACATGGATTTTCTTTGACCTCTGCGGAGAAAGCCAATCAAATTGTTTACCCTCTTCTCTGTTTCTTCCCATGTCATTTACAAACAAGTCCTCCAGTCATCTATCCCATTCTACGATACATGTACACATATACGTAGAAAGTCCATGGGATTATATTTATTCCATATATGTTGTATACTTGAACGTGAGTGTGTGTGGACATTTAATTGCATTCCTCCTCGTCTATATCGATAGACCCTGTCACTCCAAGCTCAAGTCAAACTTTGAAAAATTTCCTATCCTTTTTTCATCCCCACATTCCGATTTTTACATGAAAATGAATTCTCACAGATCCTTCCACACACACACACCACACCACACATCACATTGCCTTAAATCTTTCATGGCCCATCGCCAAAAATTCATATGAAGAAGTGGCGGCATGACACTGTCGGCAGTAGATTTGTGTGTGTGTGTACTCCTCCTCTCATACTTATACACATTTATGTGTGTATCCTCAGAGAGAGAGAGAGAGAGATCTTAGAATTCGGGATGTGATTATTTGGACGGGATAATTTGACTAAGAATCATAATTCAAGAAGATACGTCCATGTTTCAGTATCACGTACTTTGCATCTCCAACGTCAGACACAAAAGGCCAAAATAGAAAACATCTCTCGCTCTCTCTTTCATAATTTCCAGCTTTCTCTCTCTCGCTTTCTCCAGTCTACGTGTAGTAGCCCAGTCAAGAGTGAGCCATTAGACATCCAGGAGGAGTCAGAGAGAGAGTGAGAGAGGGCAGAGCAAAAGGCATAAGTGTTATTGATTCCCGAAAATCCATGTTTCTTCTTTTTTTTCTTCCTCCCCTTCTCTCTCCACACACAAAAACAAAATCCATGTTCTCATGTCCAACTTTCTTTACTCCTTCACTGAGGAAACACACACACACAATCTTTCCGGGGAGCCCTCCCCCAAACGTGCCTAAATTGTAAGAGGGCAGAAAGAAAAAGTAAAACTCAATTTCTTTCTTTCCTTTCGTCCTCAATCCAAAGACTCGCTCAATTCAACTCGAATAAAAAATAGAGAGAGATACCAAACAAGATTTCAGATATATATACACGCACACTCAGAGAAAGAGAGAGGAGAGGAGAGAGAGACTTAGGACACTGTATGGGGTGATGATGCAACTATAGTTAACAAATTCAAGTTTCTCTCTTATCCTTCTATGATTATACTGGAGTGTAGTTCTAGTAGATATAATTTGTTATCATGTTACCGGCTCAAATATTACCAAAAGAAAATCACACACACGGATCTGATGTAGTAGAGTTGATGGTTGTATGTAGTGTACTAAGTGACACACAAATCGGCACAATCCAATATTCTCCTTCCCTCCCTCCTCTCTACCTCCTCCATATAATTTGTTATTGTGAACAAAGGGAGGAAAGAAAAGGAGTAAAACAAAATAAAAATAGAAAATATATACAATGATAGGGGAAGGGGAGCGCCATGCAATTCAATCAGTAACAAGGAGGCAGGGAGGCAGAAGGAGGAGGATAAAAATTCTCGTAAATCTCGACGATATAAAGTGATAACAATAAAATAAGATGCATATGCATCTTTGTCTTCCTTTGTGTGGACGTGTGTGTTTGTGTGTGTGTCTATGTGAATTTGTAGTTCTACTATATTTTATTATTATACTGTCTATTTTATTGCATTTCCTCCCTCCCCCCTTCAAGAACAACTGTGAGAGAATGATACTCATTTGGATTTGAGATTTGGCTTGGATTCTTTGTCAAATTTCTTAACATTTCCACTCCTTCTACATGTTTGCATACAAATCTCACATGTACTTGTACATTATTTGGGCAAAGAAGTGTGGAGGTTTGTGAGTTCAAGAAAAAAGGAGGGGAATGTTGACTTTGACAATTCAGTCAGAAATACGAGTCCAAAAATGTGGAGACAGAGAGAAAGAAATGTTCAGATGCATGCATAAAGGGGGGAAAAATATAAAAAATGCGAGTGATCATGAAGCATTCTAATTCCTTCTTTCGTTTTTTTCTTGTCGGAAAAAAAGGATGTAAATGGGAAAAAGTCTTTAGTATGCAGAGAATATTGTATAAATTAAATAAGAGGGGATATATTCTCCAAGTCTTAAATATTTATCTCACTGCAACTTTGCGCTCTAATTCCCTCTCCATATTCCTCCATAAATGTACTCATACCGTATACACAGAGTGTAAAGTGAGTTGTAAAAAAGTATTTATTAGAATTGTCCATCTCCCAAAACTTTTTGTTCTCCTCCCTCCCTCCAGAAAAATTAAATTATCTCTTCAAAATCCATTTTGTATGATGATGATGAGGACGGGAGTAAGTTGGAGAGACTGTTAAAATTATTTTACACTCCTGACATATTTCATTTCAAAGTCGTAACAATGAATAGTTTACTTTCAAAAAAATAATCTGTCTTACAGTATAAAAGAAAAAACCCCCAAACTTTCATTTACAAGTCCTTAGGGGGTTAGGCCTAATAAAAAAACAAACTATTTAGAGAATTATTGGTGTGGAAAATGAATTTTGACACAAGACAATTATTGGTTGTAGCCACTTTCACTTTGCATGGAAGTGAAAGTAGGGAAATGAGCCAATTCACTCTCTCTCTGTCTCTCTCTACTATTGCTCTAATGGAGTCAAATTGTGAGTTATTTAATGAGAATGTAGATTTGACTCGTTATATTCGAGAAAAATATCAGGGCTAACCTCGCCTCCTCCTCCACTCACTCAAATGAAATGAAGAATGAAGGTTTCATGGAAAAAATATTATTACATTTTATTTCTTCTGTCTATATCCTAATACATATCTAATGTGGCTCTGCATGAGACACACACACTCTCTCTTCTTGTTCGATTCGCATGCAAATGTAAGGGATAGAATTTTGTGTGTAACGTGTGTGTGTGTGGAATAAAAAAAGTTATAAAGTCGCAGGTCCTTGAAAAACAGTGTGGCGTGTGTGTGTGGATACAGGATTGAGGATATAGAAGGGAATAGCTGAGTTTAGGGAAGGAGAAGGAGAAGAAGGTCGCTGGAAATCCTCAGAGTAAAATACGTAGCATGAAATGTTAGTCTTTTGCATTGCCAAGACGCAAATTGATGCCCCTCTTTTGATTGTACTGCACGAGCTATCCCTCCCTCCTCCTCCACCTCCTCTTCTCTTCTCTTGGTGTTTTTCTTCCCTATCCCAAATTTATAGAGCAGAGGAGAGGAGCCACTAGCAGCCTTGAATAATAGACGGATACAAACACACACTGTAGCATCTACAAGAGAAGGGAACAGAATGTAGACCTTCCACTGTGAACCAACGCTTCCTTTCTACTTTCACAGAAAAAAAAAGCAGAGAGAAAAGGGGGGTCTCAACAGCATGGAGGAGGAGAAGGAGGAGGAGGAAGAACAGCTCGATGCAATAGAAACTGCCATTCAAATATTGTGTGTACGTTGTGTAATAATAATGCATATCTTTCATCTCCCTGTCTTTTCAAAAGAAAGATGACTGGTTACTCAAACCAACTTTCTGCGTGGACTTGAATAAAGAAAAACTAAAATTAGCTCTCTCGCTTTCTCCAACCCAATTCACTTTCTTCTACACTTTAACTAAATATGCTCCCCACTCCACCTTCTCCCTCCCCCTCTTCTCTACTGCTTTGCTTAAACAAATTTACTTTGCTTTGTGTGATTAATTGTGAAAAAAAGAGAAATAATTGCACAATTTCTCTAGCCACTCACATAGACTTGAGTAATCCCATCAAGTCTCCCCCTTCCCCTCTCCCACTTTCTCTCTGTGCCCTCAAAAAAGTGAGTCGATCATCGACATGATGTTATGGGTGGATTAAGTTACGACGAGAAAGGGAAAAAGTTGGAGCTGGAAATTGGGATCAACTTATTATATGAATTTTTCTTCTATATTTCTTCCGCTACCCGCTGCCCTCCCTCCCTTCCCCTGCCCTGCCCTCCACTGCCCCGCTGCCCGGGAGTGGAGAAAGCACAGGGGATATAGGGGGATATGGAGGGAGAGAAAGTGCCCCGCCATGAAGGATGGAGGGAGAGAGAAAGTGTATGGACTCTGGATGTTGATTTTACTGTTTCCCTCATTCCTTACTCTCCACTGCCCTCTTCCTCCTCCCTCTTTCTTCTGCTCTGCTCACCCGGACTCCGGATTTTTCGGGAACAAGCTCTTTTCTCCGAGCCTTCACAATCTGTGTGTGTTTGTGTGAATGTGTGTGTGTGTGTGAGGGCTGTGGTTGTATACATGGTATATGTATAATAAAAAGTTTTTTCCCCTCATTTTCATTGCCTAGTCGTCGATGATGTTAGCCACGACGACTTTCCCTCCTCCTCCTCAACCGCCTCCCCTCTAATACAAACTTGGGGAATGACTGGGGACTGGGGAATTGTGAATAAAAAAATGTGGAAAAGGTGGTCATTATTCTCTCTCTCTCTCTCTCTCTTTGTTTTTTTTCTCCTCCTCCACGTCCTCCTCCTCCTCCTCATCTCAGTGGAGTGGAGCATGCAACATTTCCATTTCCCAGACTCCCTCAATCCTCCATCCTTAGCCCATTCAAGTCTAAACCGTTGTATAATGTGCAGGAAGGGTTTTACTCTCTCACCCATCATCATGCCATACTATGCTTATGCCAATCCAGTCCCCGCCATACCTCCGTCTGTCGTGTGTGTGTGACTAGGCAAGTGACTATTTTGCAAAGATCAAAGCAAATAAAAAGAACACGATGACTACGGAGACGGAAAGGAGGAAGGATGGAGACTCAAAGTTTAGTGTACACGCAGTGAAAGCGTAGTGAAAGAGAGCAGGGCATTGTAGAGAAAGTGGTGGTTGGGCCAACCAGCCAGGCACTAGCGTAACCTCATTAAATTCCCAATGTTTTTATAATAAAAACTCTTGTCAACTTTTCTGTCGACGCCGCTTCTTCCTCTTCCCCCCCTCGTAGTCATCCTTCATCCTCGTACACTTCTTGAAAGAAATTGGATGCTTATATAATTAACCTCCTCTCCTCTCTCTATCCTTCCGATCCCCTCTCAATCCTTATATAAATATTTTAGTGGAGGCGAGTCAATGAACAGCTTCATTCCTCCAAATTGACAATCACAAATTCTACTCTCCTCTTTCTCCTTTCCCTTCCAAACTCCAATCAACATTTCTGATGGAAAGGAAGGGGAAAATCTTTGTTCCAATTCCTTCCCTCCATTTCAGTTTCATGAGGCTCATTGCAACAAATATAAATTTGACAGTCTTGGAATGTTTTACGTGCAGTCGCCCAGTCAGCAAAATTCTGGAATGTGTGTGTGTATAAATATGAGTGTATACACACGCAACTGTATAAGTATGATTCCCTCTGATCCGCGTTAAAAAGGAAAGAGTGAAAAAAGCATTAATGTTATAAATTGTTCAAGTTGAGACATGATGACAGTCTACAATTAGAAATGAGGACCAGCCGGAACTGTGCCGAATCTTTAGTTTTTTAAGTACCATAAAGAAATGGATGCTCCATCAGCGTCTCCGTCCATTTCTTCCCTCTTCTGTTATCACACACGCGAAAGCGAGCGAGAGAGAGAGGCAGAGAAGAGGAGGAAGGAAATTCGGATAAATCAAAAAACTAAAAAGACAATAGTCGAGAGAGATTCGAATGGGGGAGGGGAGGGTCCGGAACCAGTCAAAATTTCTTATCTCCTTCCTCTTCCCCCTTCCTCTCCCATCCTCCTGTCTACTCTATGGAAAAGTGTGTGCAGATAAAATCGGGAGAGAAAGCACAGATAGAAATGAGTGGAGGGAGGTTCATTCCCTCCAAACTAAACTTTGGGCTAGGCCATGACCATGTCTACATGACTAGCCGAGCCGAGTCTACTAGTTTAGTCTCTCCTCGGCTGACTCAACTCTTTCAAAACGAAATTCAGAGACAAATAGGTCTCTGAGCACACAGATAGAGTGTCTTGTTTTTACATCTCACCCCCTCTCCTCCCCTCTCCCTCTTCTTCTCTCCGAAGAAAAAAACGGAGAAAGCGGAGGACTGTTGTTCAACCCAGCTGCTGTCGTCTTACTCCAACTGGGTTCTTCGTCTTTCTGTTGAACACAGACAGAGGCAAAGGCAGAGGCAAGGAGACGCAGTCTGCTCGGCTGCTAATAAGGATTTTACTATATTTAGTTTGTGTACCCAGGAAAAAACTCGGAAAGTGGATAGTACAGAGGAAGATGATCCTCCCAACTTTCTCCTCCTCCTCCTCCCTGTCCATAAGAGAAGCTCCAGGGAAGGGAGAGAAAAAGATGGGATTCTATCCAAGACTCGAGATGAGGGAGAGAAAATCTCGGCAGAATTTTATATATTCTGAATCCCACAAAAGTGAGGAAAAAATGTAAAGAGCGGGGAGAGAGTACAAAAAACTTTTTTTTTGTCGCTACTCTCCTTTTATTTGTTTCACAATTTTATGAGCATGTATACAATAATTGTGGTGTACTCAAAAAAACAGGATTGTGTGGGTGTGGAGGGAGAGAAATGAATAATAAAATTTGATTAGGATGTTGATTATACAAGGTAAGTGAAAGTACGTCCATGGTTGATGGTGAAAGGGAAAGTGGAGGAATTTCTATGATAAAAAAAGGTAAAGAGCATAAATGTAAGATAAATCTGAAAGTTTTTCCACTGGTCCTCATAAAACTGTAAATGGAAAGGGAGATTGGAATGTACAATTTAAATCTAATCTGTGCGAGTCTCTCTCTCTCCCATGTTGACAAAAGGGAGGGGGAGGGATGGACTGGGGGCTGGTAGTGAGGGGATAATTGGAAAAAGTAGATAAAGTCCTCTCATACATGCCAATTGCATTCCCATTTCGATGAGGAAATTTATGTCTGTTTGTGGAGGACACTTTGGGATTGGGGATGTGGTGTCAATCTTCAATTTAGAAATTTACGACACCTCACACACAAAAGCTGACATGAGCCAAGTGGATAAAGAGAAGGGAGGGGAGTGCGGCTGTTTAAAGAGATATATATCCATGCTAATGCTGTGGTCTATTGTTAGCCAGTCAAGAGAATGAGAGGGAAAAAGGAGCCGGCCGAGAGGGGGAAATTAAATTAATTCGTACATGGGAATATAAACTTTTACCAGCTTTAAATATTCAGACTCGCCACACTCGCCATCCCAATCCTCTCTCTCTCTCTACTCACTCTCTGTGTGTGTTCTCCATCTTCCTCCTCCTTTTTATGAAGGACGGGAGGGAGGAGATGAAGGGAAATACAGCCGGAAAATGTGGATGTAAACTAAATGGAAATTGTGGGACTGGAGAATTTAAGAGGGACACAGGGGGACTATGGTATTACCTACACACACACACACACATAACCACGTACACATAATGTGTGTGTGAGAGGGAGTGAATGGAGGAATTGAACCATCATATAATTTAATTCATTCCCATGAACAAACTGAATTGATTTACAAGGGGAGAGAGAGAGACGACCAAATTTCTCGACGGATGGATGCATCAAATGGGATCTGATGGGATGGAGACGGGAGGAGGACACACGTTAGTACAATGTAATTGACGGGGAGAAAGCGAGAGAGAGAGAGAGAAGATCGGCCAGAGGACGAAGACTACGTACGACGCTGTGTGTATGTACAATAGTCATTTAGGATACTTGTCTTCTTCATTCAATCTACCATTGCATGGCATCGCAATGCTCTGCATTGTCCATTTGATAAGAAAGAAGGAGACCAAAAAAAGTTTAATTCAGTCCTCCTCTTCGCTTTCTCTCTCTCTCTCTCTCTCTCTCTAGAGAGAAAGAGAGAGAAAAAAAATGTTGACGCTATTCACTTCTCTAAGTTTCAGTCCAAGAGTTGTTCACATCACTTTCTATTATCCCTCTCCTTTTTGCCAATCCCCCAGTTACCAGTCTCTCTGGACATTTCCAGACCCTCAACTCTCAGAGGACAAGAGCAAACGGAAATGACACGGTAATTTACTTTTCGAGAGAGAGAGAGAAATGGAAAGAGTAAGGAAACGCAACAATGACTTTAGTTTATTCCCACAACCCTGCACGTGACACCTTAAGTATCTAAGAATAATATTGTGAATTGTAATTCCCTCTCCATCTCACCTCACCTCACAATATCATGCCTTCTTCCTGGGTTTATCCCACATTCAATGGATTATTAATTTGATACTAATATTATACACATAAACGCAGTCCATATTTAAGATCCCTTGTGAATTTTTGCCCATTTCCTCCGTCCCTCTCCTCATCTCCTTGTCCCGACTTGACAACAAGCAATAAAAGTGTGTGGTTAGAGGGAGAGTGAAGAGTGAGTCACTGGAGTCTACTGGAAAGTAGATGGAAAGAGAGAGAGAGAGAGGATGGTCATGAGAGCCGTTGGCAGTTTTGTGGATGCTGACCTAGAATGTCTTGGTTGGTATGCAGTGTGTGTGGAATGTTCAACTGGAGGGAGAAAGAGAATGTGGGCTACAGAATCTTTCAAGTATTCCATCCACACACGTCGTCCAGACATCTAATTTATGTGCCGGCCTCACTGCCTCTCTCACTTTCCCCAGTTCCCAGAGAGAGAGACTTGGTCTGGTGAAAGTGGGCCTCCATTTCCTTTGACTGTGGCTATACATGTATGTGTACAGGTAGATTTGTGTAAATATATATCCATTTTGTTTTTTCCCTCTAAATTATAAAATTAGGATGAACTACCGACTTTCTCCACACACACACATGAAATCCAGGGTGTGTGGCGGACAAGTTGATGTTAAATTCTGAATTGTAGCCTTTCAACAATTCAGTTTAATTCAGTTGACAAGAGGGGATGAGGAAAGGGCCGTCCTAGTGAAAGGAGGAGAAAGTATTTCGAATAATAGGAAAGAAAAGAATTTTGCCGTGAGTGGAGCAACCCGCTCCTGCTTTTTGATGAAAGGACCATGTCAGGTCTGGAGTGTGTGACAATCAATCAATTTTATTTTGTCCCACCATCACCAAAAGAGAGAGAGAGAGAAAAAAGAGAGAAGGAAAGAAAGGAGGAGAAAGGAGCGAGCGAATGTAGTCGGGAGAAAATCCTCTCGACAACCAAGTCCCACACTCTCCGTGTTAATCAATGACACGGGCGGGGAGAGAAAGGGAGGAGAGATAGATTGGCAAAAAAAGCGAATGTCTTTCTTTCTAGAAATGTGGACTAATTCCTCTAACCCTTTTTTGGAAGAAGAAAAAGATTCTATTAAAACGTAGAGAGAGAGAGAGAGATTAGATCAATAATTAGTAATGTGAGTCCTTTTACGTACAAATCTTTACTCAGTGAATGGATAACTCTGACCTATCTGATTGAGTGTCCAAGTCCTGGAGAAAGGTGGATGAGGAATTCTATTTTTAAAACATTTTGTGCTGGGATTTCTTAGTTAAATTGTGTAAAATGGTAATCATGATCCACATGGATTTAATGATGAATTTCATCAGACGGTTCTAATAAACTTTGAAAGTAAATTAACTGATTAGTCATCCCATTCCAAATCAGGATCTGTTCCGTCTGTTATTTCATTGTGAAGGCTTCCCAGAGCAAAAGAAAAATGAAATGTATAATTGGGATTGGTTAAAACGCCATCATCATTTGAGATTGTGAAATGAGAGAAAGATGAAGGATGGGAGTGGAGAGAGAGAGAGACAACAACAGATTTCAAAGTTATTCCAAAGTCATTGGCTAAACAAAATGAATTCTGATCTCAATACAATGTAATGTAGTGATGACATAATCAAAAAATTTAGGTTGAAGGATATTATTACTCACTGATTGAACAAACAATTAAGCGAAGAGAAGCTTAAATAGAATTCAGCAGATAAAATAGTCTAACATGGAACGAAATTAAATACGTTTTTTATTAATTATCCTGATTCAAAGTAGACTCTCGTTGTACAATTCATTATTCAATCTAAACACCAAGTTTGAGTGTGGGCACACACACACGGCAGTAAAAATGAGTTGAACCTTTTAAATTTAATGGAGATGAGAAGTGGAGGATGTGGGGAGAGGACGGAGGCTAATCTGATGAAAGCATTTCTTTTCAATTATTCATATTCTTTTTCTCTAACAATTAATATGACCCAACAGCCACACATACACGTGCACACAAATATGACGAACTGACGTCAATTTGACTTGGCATTATTTTTACTTTGGGATTTTACAACACAACATGGAGGATGGGACGTGTAGAAAGCTAGGGTGAATTGAGTGTGAGTTAAATAATGTAATGTCTCTTTTGATCTTTAATTGCATCATTCTCTTGTAACATCCTCGTACTTTTTCCACATCCCCCTTCTACAATATACACTTGCACACACACTCACTCAACTCACACATCAAACTCGCGTACATCTGAACATATTAGATGATCTCGTCAAGACATCCTCATCTTGTCTCTGTCGCTTTTCTCTTTTTGTCAACTTGTCTTCCTCCTCCTCCTCCTCCTCTCTTCCACACACCCACCTGGACAGAGTCAACCGCAGGACATTTTTCAAGTTGGCGAATTAACTTGTGCAATTTTATGCGAGGGAACAGTGAAAAAGGGAGGGAGGTAGAGGAGGAGGAAGAGAAAAACTTGAGAGAGAAAGTCTTTGTTCTTGGTCTTCATCCAGTATAGAGTGAAATCCCTCGGAGGGATTCTTCTTTTTCTCCTCTCTTTGTCAAAGACACAATTCATGAGTGAGGGTGTGTGTGTATGTGTGTGTGTGTGCCTGGGCTCACAACCCAACTCTTCCGGCACTCAAACCTCATCTCACTTTAAAATATACAGTTCTGATGCAGTTTGATGCACTCTCCCTGAAAATGATGACCATTCCACTCAATTGTCAGCTGTTTCGTCCACAAAAAATTCTCAAAATTGCATTATCCTTAAGAAAAGAGGGAATTACATACAAGCACACGTACAGTAGTGCAAGTCACGGCTTTCTATCACGATCACGATGGAAAAATGGAATTTGTTGTCGATATTGTGTTGGAAAATATACAGTGGATCATTTTAGAAAAATGATTACCCTTTCTTTTTGAAGAAATGCAATACTTAGGAACAAAACTGTATCGAATTTTGAATTTTCCAAAGTGAAATAATATGTGTCTGTCTTACATACAAAAAAAAGAGCAGCACGGGCTGTTCTCCTCCTGGAAAAAAAACCTGGCAAAAGTCCTCGTGTCAGACAGTTGTTCCATGGATCCGGTTTTTTTTTCTCCGGGTTGCTCACACACACACATGCCCTGCCAGGTGCAATTCCATATTCTATTTCATAACCTCCTCCTCTTTCTCCTTCCTCCTTTTCTTTCGTCGTTCGTCTTTTTGGGTTTTTATGGGGGATTCAAACCGGGGAAAGTGAGGGGTAAGTCACAAAAAAAACTTTTCTCTCTTGTTCTCTTTCCACTTTTTCCCAGTTTTTTTTCTACTCAAATAATCTTAAGAGGAGGACGGATTGTATGTACAAAACTGTATATGTCATGTCTCCCTCTTCTCTCCTCCTCCCTTTCTTGCCTGGAGCAACAATAAGACGATGAGAAAATAATAATGCACAAAATCGATTCTCCATTATATAATTTCACACACACACACACATTCATATTATCATCCTCAAAAATATCCCATCGTCAAGTCAATAGTCAAAGTTTCATTTTTTTCCCTTTCCCCCATTCAGAGCTATTCGAAATTTTGAATTCAGTCAACCACACACACACATACGTGGAGAAAGAGAGAGAAAGAAAGAAAAAATACACCGGCACGCACACCAACAGTTGACACGGAGAGTTCGAATTGAGTCTCAAATTTCTCAATTTCTTTGTCCTCTGAGCAAACTCCCTTCATCCCATGAGGAGGAAATATTTTGAAGGAGAAAATGGGAAAATGGAGGATTGAATAACAAGGAGGAGGAGGAGAAAGAGGGAGAAAGGGACATGTGTGTACAGTTGTGTTAAGACATTGTTTGGGACAGAGTAAGAGAGGATAAAATAAACATTCAGCGTGCATTCTCCATGCTAGACAATGGACGGATGACCTTCGACATGGAACTGTGAGGGAAAATGAGAGGAGATACTGGTCAATGTGAATGTTTTGGAGGAGGAGGACAATAATGATGATGATAATAGTGAAGGTGGTGTGGAGCTTTTGAATGGAATGACATAATATAAAAACATCAAGTCAAAATATTGCCACTTATGTCATCAAATTAGTTTCAATCAATAGCTCCGTTTACCTCCTCCTCCGTCCGTCCATACACATTAAATGTGTCGGACTCTCTTTGTCCGAGTGTAACTGTGTGTGTACTGTCGAGACACAATATATATATGTAATAGGTGTGTGTGTGTACAATGTCTATTATTCCACGACCTAAAATTTTCTCTCCCCTTTCTTTCTTTTTCTAATGTCGTGACAATGTCCGACGAGGAATACTGCACTCTTTCATTCGTGTGTGTGTGTGTGTGTGCTCTCATATTATTACAGGATATGGTGTGCCTGTGCCTGTGTTTGTTTGTGTATTGATCCTAGTAAAAATAGTTCAAAGTCCATGGACTAACTCCATAATAAATGAATTGACAGTGACAACCAACTTTTCCCTCTCTTATAACGTCAAAAATAATACTGTCCACTGTCCTTCCTTTCCAGTGTCTGCACATGGAATGTCTATATATACTCCCTTTTAGTTTAATCATACCAGGCTAGCACATGTGTAGACTGGACTGTGCAGTGTAGACTACTCTATTATTGGCCCTCGTGTGTGTGAAAGAGAGTCTAATTTGGGAATCTCGTGGTTCACGGGTATCCTATTCTATTCTCCCTGCCAGACTAGAGAAGATAAGTTGAATCATCTCAAATCACCAGGGAACAATAAGAATGTCCCAATACCTCAATATAATCAGCTTATATAAACCCTTATGTATGTATACTCATAACATATATATTTGTATTGTTCCTGGTAGTGGACGCGAGTGACCGTCCATTCCGTTCCATTCTATCTCAATTTGTGAATGATTTTTTTGGGGGACGAAGGGGGAGAAAGCTATGAACACTTTGCACGAAGGAGGTGGAAATACACTTGCAAACTGTCCAGAGTCTGGACTCCAGGCTGAGGGAGACAAAAGAGAGGAGGAGGAGAAAACTGGTATATACCAGAGTCAGTAATTACAAGTTGCAAGACCAACGTTCAAACATGATCTCGTGTCAACATGGAAAAAAAGAATAGGGAGAAAAGGAGGGAAGACAAAGTGCCCAATCATATGATGAGAGGATGGAGAGGACGAAGAAATTAAGTAATGGTCAACGTCACTAAACAATCGGAAGTGTAAACAAGAAAGAGAGGAGAGAAAGAAGAGGAGGGTGAAAGTGGAGTTGCTCAAGTTGTTGATATTTTTACGCCCCTTTGGCTTGTGGCTACAACATCCCAGTCTTTCCTGTGTGGAGGACAAGGTACACAATCATTCTATCTCCTCCTTGTCCTTATTCTTGGAAACGGAGGGTTATACCATATCATGTGTATAATATATATATATATATATATATATGGTCATACCCCTCGCGTCTCAAATTGAGAGTCATGTATTCTTTACTCAACACACCTCCTTTCTCTCTTCTCCTTTCACTCACTCACTCACTGCCGTGTGTGGGG
The DNA here is from genome assembly GCA_009870185.1 of Pygmarrhopalites habei. NCBI lineage: Eukaryota > Metazoa > Arthropoda > Collembola > Symphypleona > Arrhopalitidae > Pygmarrhopalites > Pygmarrhopalites habei. The sequence continues at coordinate 21,525 of WJFB01001082.1, forward strand.
GGATCGTCATGTCTCGATTCGTAGAAAACAAATGGCCATTTTTCGAACAGAAAAATACCACGATCCACGATCCCCTCTAACCATCCACTGAACAAATAACAAGCAATTCTTATATTTTTCAAATAAATGGTTTTCCACAAAAGACGGGAGGGAAAGAAGGACGGACAAAGATTGAGCAATTGTTTAAAAATAATGTTGAAATTTATTTGTCTATTTTTTGAGTTTTCTTCTCCACTCTTTATACTTTCTCTCTTCTATTCTTTGGCTGCCTTGACCCCCCGCCTCAAGTGTAAGTAAAGAAAATGGTTAATTATTTCAAAGTGGGGGGTAGTACAAAGGATGGAGTAGGAGGTTGAGATTGTGCCATGAAAAATGGAGCCTAATCAGTGTCTGTATCCCTCAAAGTTTTTCTCCTCCTTTATTCCTCTCTCTTTCTCTCTCCTTCAACAAAATGGAAAACAAGAGAATCGTTAAGATTTCATCCCATTTTATGGTTGTAATGAGGAGGTTGTACATGTGGACAAATCAGAAATGATAGGGGAGACTGGAGGAGGATAGGCTCGTAAGACTTGGATGATGATGATGATGAAGTTGGTGGCATTTAGTTAAAATGTTCCATATATGGAACATTAACAAGTTGAAGAGGAGTTGGACATGGATATTAAGTATCTCATGTTAGTTTTGAACTCTCTCTCTCTCAACTAATAATACCATCAGCCTGCCTTCCCATAAACTATACTCTATAATGTAGGCTCTATATCCCTCACTAACTTGTATACTTCCAGTTTAATGTGTTGGCATTTTATTCTTTATTATTCTGTCAATATCTATACACATTCATTCTGTATGTGCACAATCTAACATGACATACCTCCCTCCTCCTCTCTCTCCTTCCCTCCTTTTTCTATTCTATAATTTCCCGTACAAGACATTTTCCTGCTGTGTATCAAAAAAAATTTCGCGTAGACTACCCAATATATCACTACACTGGCATGACTCTACTCTTCCCCCTTATTCTTATATTGCATTATATTATCCTTGCCTCCTTTTTTGAATCTAATTTCCTTCCGTTCGTTCCTCTACTCTCTTTCTTACTACTCGTCCTTCTCCTCTCTTCGTCGTACCCTCATTATAATTCCTTGTACTGATACTTTCTCCTCCTTACTTTCCTCCTGAATTCCTAATAGCATAACACATATCTTGTACACACAGGCATAACTTAATCGTCCAAATTAAACGACAAGATAAGTTAAGATTATCAATTTTCTCTTTGGAGATATGGCCTTGAGAGGGGGAAAGAGGGAAAGACGACACAAAGGATGCCGAGATGAAGAAGGGAATGAAAAGGAGGATGGATGAACACGTCAATTTTATACTGTACGGCACTGTGTACTCGAAATTGGATGGGATGTGAAGGAATATCAGGTGGGAGATCCTTTTGGAATTTTTCAGTAAAAAAATTTGCACACAGACTCACTCTCTCAGTAAAAAATTTTGCTTGCAATGTATAAGGAAAATTTTGAAGAAAGTAGCGTAGTGTCCGTTAAATGACGGGCTAGGAAATTGATCATGTGTATTCATTCTAGTGGATGAGGTTGATGTAAGTCGAAGAAAGGGAGAGAGGACCTTGTTGTGCGTGTGTGTGTGTGTTGTGTTGAAAGGATTTTAATGAGGGAGGAGTGAACAATTATTTTTGAATTGGCTCAATAATCTGAGGACGGTCGGAAGGTGCGAAAATGGTTAGCAAACTATGAATCCACTCTGTCGCCTCCACTTGTCTTTATCAAAGGGAAAGTGATGAAGTTTAACGAGAAATATTGATAAGACGAAGAAAAGCCCAAAGATACAGAGAGAGAGAGAGAGAGGGTGTGGGTGTGAAAGTGGAGAAAGGAGAGAGCCCTGTCATTGACCAATTATCGTGTCATCGTCGCCGTATAAATAACAAAGCACTATCAAACTTACATTGAATGGATTCTGTGTTGTTGTTGTTGTTCTTATAATAACAATAGCAACACTCCCCTTTATCACACACTCACTTTCTCCTTTTCACTTTGACACTCAAAGACCCCGCTACGCACACACACACACTTGAAATATCTGAAAATATCAGAAAGATAACAAGGCACATGATTCATGTTTCCTTTGACTACTTTAACAAGTCTCCCTCCCAACCCGCCCACGCAAACTATAATAGTGTAGTATCTCCACATTTAACAAAGTTTACATACTCTACAATTAAACTGAGTAATTTAAAAATCTAAATGACTTACCACGTCTGAACCAGAATTACTGGATTTAGCTCCATGAGATGAGCTTGAAAAGCTATGGTTGTGGATTGACGAGTGACTTCGAACACTCATTTTTCTTTTCTTTTGGTGCTTGTGTGTGTGCGTGTGAGAAAATTTTAACTGGCAATTTTCCTTTCCCTCCCTGACTCCCTCACTTGTCTAGACACACGTCTAGTACACAGACACAAAATACACACATATATTTCACAACAACAATAATTAGTTTTACACTTTGTTCCTCCCCTGTCAATCCATCACGACCGAAGACTTGTACAATTCACAGAAGACGAGATACGAGACAAAGACGACCACAAACAGACAAAAAAAACAAAATCACCAAAATTCACTCCTCCATTCCCTCCATTCTCAAAAACCAGCCTCTCAGGCAAGATTCATTTTGAACATTAAATATTCCAGGATCTTTCGATTATTGAAGTAGTAGTTGAAGAGGATGATGATGATGAGATGAGGAGGAGGTTGTCGTTAAATTTTTCGTTGTATCCGTAAATTTAGACAAAAAGAAAGGCTTATCCTTATCCTTGCGCCGCACATATTTTTTTCTTCTTCCTTTTGTAGTTGAATAGCCTACTTGGTTGAGTGTGTGTTTGTGTTTAATATTGGAGAATGGATTTCACTTTGATGCGGCTAGACAGATTTAAATGTGGGATAAAAAAGGAGAGAGAAAAAGACAGAGGACAGAGGATAGGAGAGACGACAGACAGAGAGACAAGAGAGAGAGAGAGTCGGCAATGTCGATGGTTCGACAGTTTGAACGTGACTAAAAAACCGTTCTCGCCGTTTTCCGTCTCTCGCCTATTGGTATTGATAGTAGGAGTGGTGGTGGTGGTGGATGGATGTGAAGGAGTGGGAGCAGGAGTGGAAGTGAAGGCGATGGAAGTGATGGTGGTGGTGGTGGGAGAAATATTTGGAATGCATTGGTTGACAATGTGCTCCCCTCCCCCTCCTTCCCCTGTCCCAATAAAAGGTTCTCAACTTTGAATTTCAGCCAAGCATGTCCTCACCACCTTTCTTTCTTTCCCCGCACCATTCCTCGAATACCTCCAAATGTACACACACTACACACCCGAAGGAGGGATCCCCCCACTGCACTTTCTCCACTTTCTCTCTCTTTTTTTTCCTTGCCTGTGTCTGATGCCTGCTTGGTTGAGACTGGTTGTGTGTGTGCCTGTGTCTGTGTGTGCTTGCTTCCTTATCTCTCAAAAATGATCCTCTTGCTTCATCTCTTCATTCCCAGAGACTTGCAAGAACGAAGACGAAAGAGAGGAAACACGAAGAGAGGCAGAGAGAAAGAGAGACGACGGTAGGTAGACAACTTTCTTCCTCCTTGCCCAAAACTTGTACTGAAAACCATTCTGAAATGGATGCTCGAGGAACGAATTCAGCCGCCCTTTCCAAATCCAGAGACGAGACGAGAGGAGAGGAGGTGAGGGGGGAAAGGCAGTTTTAGAGGAGGCGAGAATTGGGGAAAACAAAGTGAGCTGAGGGAGAAAGAGAGAGGGAGAAAGGTTGGTCTGGTCTGTCTTGGTTCTTGGTTTTCGTTCCCAGAAAGACTGCAGAGAAGGGAGCAGAGCCAGAGTGCAGACATTCCCTTAGTTCAAATCAATAGAAACGCATTGATTTTCTTGCTCACCAAGGCGCAAGGTTTACCTACTAGTCTACAAATCGGCAATGTGTGTGTGTGCCCGTCGTCCTCCTCCTCTCTCTGTACTCCCAGTCCCTACTCTTACAGAATAGAGCCAACTATCCCGTCGTGAAAAACATTCTCTCTTTCCATCCCATGGAACCTCAGTGAAGAATCCTACGTACAAGTGCAAAGCGTGTGTGCTTCTGTGTATGGAAAAGAGGGAACGAGAGACAGAGTCCAAAATGCACCAACTTGCATCACACACACACGCCATAGACTATCATGAACTTTCTCCTGGATACCATGAATGTTTTGGGGAGGCCTCTTTTCTGAGTTCTGTGATCTTACCCACTCCAGCCTCCCACTCTTCTTGAATTTCTTTTTATTTCACCCTCCTTCTTTTTTTGTTTAAAAATACTTTCTAAATATAATATTGTATAGTTCAGGAGGAGGAGGAGGGAAATAAGAAATAGTTTTTGACATGTATATGAGGAGGTAGGGACTGAGAGGTAGCTGGATAAAGTTTCAAGAGCATACTCCCATGTACTGAGTGTGTGTGTGTGTGTGTACGATGGAGAAAGTGGAGGAAGAGAGTAGACAATTGAGAAGAAGAGGAAACTCTCAACTCTCTTTTATCTTGTCTTTTTTTTAAGATTCTTTTGAGAGGATTTTTAGCATTATGTGGATGGAGGATGGGGTATATGTGGAATGGATGAAGGGACGGCGGAGGAGAGATAGAGATGCAGATAAAGAGGCGGAAGAAAGATTTCTGAGAGATTCTATAGCCTCAATTTCCTTCATCTTTGTCTCTCTCTCTCTCTCCGTTCTCCGTCTACTTGTGTTCGACAAAGAGAGCAATGTTACATTGGATAGCGGAAGCTTGATACATTTTTCTTAACCTTCATACTTTATGAGGGTGTTCCCTCCTCCCTTTCCCCGCTTTACTTTATGTAGGACACCAAAAAATTTACATAGATTGTTATGATGGTGGTCCAAAGTTTAGCTTTGAAAGTGTAAATACGAGATTCCTTGTTTTCCTCTCTCTCTCTCTCTCTCTCTCTCCTTGAAATGAATATGTTTTGGATGATTAAAGACAAGTTGTGATTGTTGTGGCTCTCAAAAGTTCAAAGAACTAAATGAATTTTGTAAGATAAATTACCCCAAGAACTATCTTTACTATTCTTTACTATGTAGCGGATGACAATTAAATCACAGTTGAAACAAGATGCGTAATATAAAAAATGTACTATTTTATTTCGAATGAGGAGTCAAAGAACAATAAAAACGGTAACAACGATATGGATGACTCATTTAAAATAAATCACCTCCATTATTTATTTAATCAAGGAAAGGGAAGGATGAGTGAAAGTGTTTGGTTCATTTGAGCCACTCATGAGCCAGACACTGAGTCGCCGTTGCACGTCTGACTGGATTGTAGTGAAGCATCGGAAGGAGAAAATCGGTAAAGTCTGGAATATTGAAAAGTACAAAAAGAAGAAGATTTGATACTTTGAACACTTTTCTACTCCTTGTAATGTGTCAAAAGTTAATGCAGTGAAATTTGAGTGGATCAACTTTGGCTACATTTTTACAACAGCAGATATTACTCTGTGTCTGTCTGTTTCTCTCTCTCTCTCTCCACACACACGAACACCCACACACATATAGATGATATGTTAAAGTGTTTGTGTACCTTGAGCATCCTTGGCAGACCAATCGTATTTTTCTTGGAGAACTTCGGGAAGGGGCCAACTCTTTAAACTTGAGATATTCCTGAGTTCCACTGCACGTTCGATTACATGTGGACATCACACAAGGGAAATTAATTAATTTTGACGTCCATGTAACATTTGACCTGATCATACATAATGGAAGAGTACCTCTAGCATGTACTAGCACTATGTATGTGGGTGGTATGGTATACGTGTGTGATTTTCCTCAACTCACATTTTCGATTGAAAAAGTCCCTCGAGTATTTGCCGCTGAAAGCAATCTTCCTGGGTATAGGACCCAACAATTCCATAATATGAGCTATGTGGTCCTCATCACGAGAGTAGTCCTCATCTTTGTGAGGGTCAAAGAGAAAATCTCCAGTGGCCAACTCAAAAGCCACACACGCTGGGAAAAATCAATCATCATTCACAATAATAGTATAATAGGGAGGGTGAAACACACACACACATGTCATTTATTCATGTAAAGAGTCCTTCATTCGGAGCTTCACATTAAATTCCATTGTGTTGAAGAAGAGAAAGTAGAAAGGAGGAGAAAACTCTTACCCACAGACCAAATATCCGATGGCGTCCCGTACGAAGCACCAAGTAAAACTTCGAGACAACGATACTGCCGAGTTTGAACATCCGATGTAAATTGGTGCGCCTGAAATTTTACAAAAATTCCTCCTTGTAAACACACACACACACATTAATGTGAAGATTATCTTGAAAATTCTTTTACACGCATTGAGAATTAGCTATAAATTCTCATAACGTCTGTTTTCCTTTCCTATTGCTATGAATGTGTGTGTGTGTCTGTGTGGAAAGTTTACGATATAAATCACAGACAAGTTTGACACTTCCCTTTGCTATCTCGTACAATCAACACTTTTCCCCATCTTTTTTCATAAAACCATATGGAAAAGTTCAAACATGATTTTTTTTTCAAGAGTAAATATTTATTTCGAGAGTGGGTGAAAGGGATGAGGGAGTTTCTTTGCAAAATTATTAACATAAAAGTTTGCTAACTACTTCCCACATTTAGACTGTACAGAGATCTGAGTAAGACTTTTTTCAAAAGATTTAATTAGAAAATGCGAGAAAAAATTGAAGTGAGTGAACTTACAACCCAACAAGCATTTCCCAAATCAGCAATCTTGACATTTATGGGACAAACTTGGGTACAGGGGTCCAGTTTTTGTTTTGACTCTGTCGTCTCTCCCTTCTTAACATCCACAGACTCAGCACCAACAGACGAATCAACTTTTGAGTGTCGGTCTGCAGTTGCAACTGATGTGGATGAAGGAAGATCTGCTCAATTTTCAGAAAAGGTTGATTTATTTAGCACACTTTCTATTTTTGTGTGCAAATTGATTTGTCTATTTTTTGAAGCTGACCTTCGATGGGAGTTAAAACTGTTCCAGGTTCCCCTCCTGCACCAGCCGTCTCTGTCCTCTCCTCTTTCTTTTCTGTGGTGTATGAAAAAATCCATGACAATTCTAAATTTTTAATTAAAAACTTTTCGATAAAATTTTCCATTTTCAATAAAAAAATTTTTTACCATCAGTATTATTTGAAGGGGGATTTGTAGACTCCTTGTCACACTTCCCTGACGTTGACCTTTGACTTTTTTTTGAAGGTGAGGAAGATGACGTGACAGGTTGAGTTGTAGCTTCAGCATTCTTCATCTTCTCAGCTTCTGCTGCAGCTGCCTGGGCTTTGGCTTTCTTTTTGAGTTTTTTCTTTTTATTTTTTGTCAGCTTGACATCCTTCATGACCACTGGTTTGGGTTTGTATGGAGCTGTGCTGACTACAGAATAAATAATTGATAATAAAGAAGCCTAAAGTTGTCATTGTGCACCATTTTTACTAGAAGAAGAGAAAGAGAACGAACCAGAAGAGACGGGAGGAGAGATGCCCAATCTGGACCAACTTCTTGCCTCCTCCGCCATGGCATTGACATAATCTGCTTCAGCACACAACATGATATTTTCAGGTTTGATGTCCGTGTGAATCACTTTACACTTTGAGTGTAGATAATCCAGTGCTTCCAGGACCTGTGTGTGTGTGGGTGTAAAAATTTGAATAAAATATTAAAAATGCCTCAATGGAAAAAACTTTGAGACTAATGAGAGAAAGTCTGTCTTGGAGAAAGTCACCTGACGCATGATAGTCTTGACATTTTCCAGTGGGATCCCTTCATTATCTGTTTTGAGAAGAAGACGCCATAAATTACTTCCCAAGACTTCAAAGACCATGCAAATGTGAGTCCCATTCACTCCCGTCACAATAAAGTCATCCAAGAGTTGAACCAACTTTTCCCGATTTGGATCCGCATTGTCAGCATCTCGAACAGTTTTCAAAATTTTGATTTCATCTAGAGCCGTGTCCGTGTAGTTTTCTCCACTCTTTACCACTTTGACTGCCACGTGTCCCTTCTCCCTGTGATCGTATTTGTGTGGGTGTTAGTGTGGTTAGGAATAATAATATAAAGATTTTTTTTGAAAATTGTTCGTTGCCTCCGATCCCAACACAACCAGACGGTTGAGAAATGACCCCAGCCAAGTTTCCGAATGACTTCATAACGTTGTTTGAAAACATCCCCAATCTTGACAGGATGGTATCCTCCTTTCCGGTAATCTCGTGGATCTTCCTGCTCATCATCATCCGTCCCGTACACTTTACATGATTCGTCTTCATCACTACTGGAGTTACTCGACGAGGAGGATTCCCGACTTGATGGACGGCTGACGTACCGGGCATTTGCGAAGGATCTTCTCATCCTTCCTCTATCCTATTTTCAATACTCTATTATCTAAAAAATGAGAGGAATCTTGTTTTTACTATGTTCACGTAGCCTTTATCTCCCTTCCACCCTTATCATCAATTTGAGAAAGTTAAGCTCTTGCCTTACAAAAAAGTTTAAGAAAATTCTAAACGCTTCCTTGATAAAAATTGAAAGTACAAAAATAAAGTGAGTGTTTTTTTTATTAAAAAAATGTCGACAAATTCCAATGTTTTGTGTGCAACTCAAATCTCAGAGAAGCTTACTTCCTGTTGTGTGGACAGAAAAAATCCAGTGATGCTATTTTTTTTAAAAAAAATCTGTTGTACAAACATTAAAATTTTTGAAAATGTCATGACAACCACAACGAACAGAAATTTTTTTCTATTGAAATGGGAGGCTGAGTGCCAAGAGCAATGGCTGCTACTACTAATTGTTTCCCCTTAGGGAAGAGAGATATCATTTGGTAATGAATGATATTTTAGCACAGAATGTAAAAAAATTGAATCATGAATTGATGGTGGGAAAAAAGTAAAAGGAGGAAGGTAGCATGTGGTTCAGTCTGTACAAATTTCTCGGGGCAGATTTCTGCGGTGAGAAAATTGATCTTGTGTAATAGAATGGTGTGGATTGCATTGTGTATGTGTGGTTGTGGAGTCAGTGGAGGAGGAGGGACTGATGTACTCAAGTACGGAGGCCTCAGTAGTTGGGTGGTCTGTCCATATGAGAATGTACACTCAACCACACACCATGTATTATTCCATTTCCACAGAGAGGGAGAATATTCCCTGTATGCTTTCTCCCTATTACCCCCTCCTTTCTCCTTTCTCTCCCCCCTCAGTCTCCTAAAAGTATATTGACTCTCATTTTCCATTGTCCTGGAGAGTTTCAAAAAGGGAGAGAGTACATTAGAGAAGTGCTCGCCCGAGTCTGCTCGAAATCTGTAGGGTGGGTGGTCTGGATCTGTGAAAGTTACAATGAAATTTAACAGAACAGATGGGATGTGCAACTTTTCATCCACTTGTCATGGTCATATCTATACTTTCTCTCTGTACCCCCATTTTCTCATAATCTCATCTATAATCTCTGTATCGGGAAATATCCAAAAAGTCTCTCCTCCTCCTACTTGCAACATTACAAGCTACACATAATATCTTACACTAGTAGACTAGCCTCTCGTATGGAATGGCGAGTGATGCAATGGAAGGATGGTGAAAGTGAAAAATCTCTATAAAAATGTACAAAATATCGAGAGAGAGAGAGAGAAAATCTTTTTTGTTACAATCATTACAAGTTTGATTAAAATATTTTTCATTTAGCAATTTTTTTCTGGAGAACACGGGCACATTTGTGGTTGTGTTTCTCATTTTTCTCCCACCACATTATTTATCAGAGTAATTTTGGTTGGAGTGAGGGGGGAGGAAGAGTCAGTACATGAGTGAAAGTCGTGTGGTTGGTGGGTTGTAGTAGAACATGGGATGGAATGAAGATTGAGGATTGTAGATTATGGAGGAAGCTCCAACTCCCATTTATATTCTTCCTCTTACATGGAGGAGGAGGAAGTCAAAATCACACTTGGAAGGAGACTAGTAGTCGTGGTTGTGGGAGAGTTTGGTGAGAAGAGAATCTTCTCCGTTGGATGTGATGTGATGAGAGTGGGAGCAGGTGATGCTTAATGTTGGAACCGTTACCGTTAAAAGATAAATACGAAAGAAGAGTGGAGTGTATGTAACCTCTACTATATTTTAAGTTAAGCTCCTAATATATCAAATACCCCTCACACAATTTCACATTTACATGAGTTAGTGGGGAGTAACCGGTTCTCTGTATTTTTGTGGTAGTCAAAGATTCTATTTTGGCAAGCCCAAATATTCTTCCCATAAGTACCCTGTCTGACTAGTACTACATATGTACTACGAACTGGAGACTACTGAAGAATTGAGGTAACTTTTCTATTTCACTCTGAGGAGGAGGAGGAAGTGGATGTTGGAGTGAGGGGAAAAAAATATTGGAGGCTTAGAAAGTATGTCCAGAATGATGAATAGTATCGACTCTCATACACCAAAGACTAGGTATATAATAAGACGAGAACAAATGTGGGGAAAGCACGTGCATCCCCCCCGTCGCGAAATATAGTCACTGACCAATCAGAGCAGCTCAGTCCATAATATGTAAGTATATGGACATGTGGACTAAACTGCTCTGATTGGCCGGGATATAAGAGGGGGGAGCAGTCACGTGACAGGCACGGGAAAGCTTATATGTTTGCTCCCGTCTTGTTATATACCTAGTCTTTGTCATACACACACACACTTTCTCCTTTCCCCACTTACTGGATACCTTGGCTGTACATAGTGATGTGTCCATTTTGAAATCAGGACAAGGAGTGGGGATTGGTGGGACTGAGATTTATTTAGTAATTATTATAATATGTGGTGATTTTTCAGTATCTCTTCTCTCTCTCTTCTTAGTACTTAATTGTTTGGATGAGGGAAAGAGAAAGCACTACTCAGTTGTAGTACGGTACACACCCATGAATAATATAAAAGGTTCAAGGTTGATAAGGTTCAACATTTTTATGAACTCACTCTAAGTGTATAATACAGGTTCAGTGGAGAAATGCACATACATGGTGGAATGTCATTAGGAGAACTCCATCCTGATACATGGGCCAAGACTTCCGTGATTAAATTCAATGTACGTGAAATGATGAAGGAGGAGAAGAGCTGATCTGGTTTTGAAACATTATTACAACTTCTATTATAACTTTATCTGAAAGTTGCTGACTTTTTTTTTTGCTTAGAAAAATTTTGATGATTCGAAAGAAAATTAGAAATCCAAATAAGTTTTCTCACTTTGTCTGTTAGAGTCTTTCAGAGGAACTGAGTCTCAGTATGTGACACACACACACATATGGAAATTTTAACCATATTGGGAACGTAAAATTATTCTGTAATTATTCTAATCATAATTTTTCTGGACAATTTGACCTATTATGAGTTAACGGGATAATTGTATAACAGGGACTTGTGGTGATTTCCTTCTTGCACACAAATTCCGTGATGTAACGAGAGTGGTGACAAGAACCAAGTACATACTGGAGAGATGATGATGAAAACATATTAGCATGATGTACAAATTTATACGAGTTTAACGTGTGTGTTAGGAAAATGAGAGTTTGTATCTTTGTTGTTAGTGCACTCTCAAGTTTTTTGGCTGGAGATACTGGAGTTTAATGCCGCTGGCAACATTCCAGGATAATACATGTATGTACAATATTAGGGATGAAGGAGTTTGTCCGTGACTTTGACTACTTGACTCCCATTATTCTTATAAATCTTGAGTCATGGACTCATGGAGAAATGTCGTTACACTTCTCCCCCTATAATAAAAATGAACTTCACGTTTACATTTTTCCCCTCATTATTTACATAAATACGTGTGTGTCCTAATCATGTAATGAGTACTGGGGCAGGTGAATAAAGAAGATGTGTATTGTACATGCACTGGAAATTAAAATATTTTAATTTTTACAAAACTTTTCTTGATACACCTACTTAAGTAGTGCGTTGATAAACCTCCGACTCACTTTTAGAAAAAGTGATGTGGAATAATTAGCAAATACATTTCATAATATCTAGTGCATTTTGACGTACACTGTGTGCAAGGTCAAGAGGTCACACTGTTTTTAGTTGACCTCTGGAAATATCCAGGACAGCCTGTCTCTGGAAAAAATCATATATTGGTCTTCAATGGTCGTTGAGAATTCGTGGTAACTTCAAGAAAGCCAAAAAGGTAATTTTAACTCGGATAATTTTTGGTCAATTTCTTGTCAATTAATATTAATCTTTGCATACTAGTGTATTGAGTAGAGAAGGTCATGCACTGTAGAATACTGGCAAGTCAACCTAATTAACTGTCACTATTGTTTACTATTGTTTTTCTGTGTTTTATTCTGCATGATATCGTGCGTGTTTTATACAGTGCTATGTGTGAGGCGTAGTAAAATAAAAATAATATGTATGTTATATCTGCATTGTGTGTCACATTGAAAATATTGTGGGAGTGTAATGGTCGTGGATAGTTGTGTATGTAAATATGTTTCTGAAGGAACAAGTCCAATTATCAATAGTGGAAATGCTGACGATAGACATGAAGGCAGTCAGTTTTATGAGTTGACTCTGTGTCAAACATGCTGAGTGAACAAAAGTATAAATACTTTTTTATAATATTAATATTATACAACATTCTCAGTATGAACGACAAACAAACTGTCTAGGCGTCTAAAGAGATAACAAGAAGGAAATGTCAGCTTTATCATTATTCATATGTGACCTCTTCTTCTTCTACGTGATTTGAACTAAACTTCACTATGTTTAATTGCGTACTGACTTGTTGTTGATGCATGCTTTTGTTATCTCAAATTTTGTAAGTAAAAGAAACCTCTCTACTACTAAGTACTCTGTTTAAACTTTGGGTGTTCAATGTGACTGTTCCCTTTGTAATCTCTCTCTCTCTCTCTCTCTCTCTCTTCATTTTTGCTGTCCTCAATTGCAATATAACTTTATATGTAAGTAACTTGCAAATGACAAAGTTTTTAAATTAGTTATTTGTTGTTGTCTTTCACTTGTCAAGTGCATATAGTGCATACTCCTCTGTCTCTGTATTTCTTAACTGGCTTTGCTGTTGTCATTTAATGACGATTGCAAAAAATATGATATAATAGCCGGTGTTTATTTTTCACTTGTTTACATCTAAATACCTCGTGTTTTTTTTGTGTACTCCAATAATATAGTCGTGTTAACTGAAACTTGGACAGGGATGGTGCCGTGGGATTTGAATTTAGAAGACTGATGAGAGGAAATAAAAAAAGACTGTAGGATAAGGATTTTCTTCTTGATCTTCTAATTCAACAACAACCAACAGGAACCAGGAAACGACTGAGGAAGGAAGAAACAGTGTTAGTAATAGCTGACTACTTGGAAGAATTGACACTGAACAACGAAAGTATCAACAACAAATGATCAAAGATGAGTTACACGAACGGAAGATATGAGTGTAGTCATGATTACAAAGCAAAACTTCTTGGAATTTTGCCGACAGGATTCAAGTATACAGATAATTCGGGGCCTTGGCAGACAGAGAATATCAAAGTGTGTAAAAAACCATCTGAACAAACTCAAAAAGGTCAAATTGACTATGCTGGACATCCAACTTTGGTAGGCTTCTCAAATGGTCAATAAATATGTATAAATAAAGGTTGTCAACTGAAATAATTTGAGTATAATCATTGTCACTGCAGGTGGGTTCTGCAATCGTAGAAAGGAAACATCAAATCTCTGAATGCATCTCTATTGACATTGATGACTCGGAGTCATCAACTTCTTGTGGTGATGAAGATAATCATGAAATTGGTGCTGACTCAACAACTCAGTGTGATGACATGCCCAAAGTTAATGGTGAAGAATGTGATGTTATTACTACTCGAAATAAACGGAAGACGGATCAAGTAAATGGTAATAATGGAGGCGACACGACAGAATCGACTGTGATTGATGGGAAGGACAACAATAAGAATGAGCCAGCCCCTACACTTGCTGTGACCAATTTTTTTCAAAATTGCTTTGATTCTAGGTGAGTCGAGGAAAAATTGGATATCTCACAGTATATATTATGACTGAGATACAAAGTGAGACTTTTAAAAAAATCTTCCTTATTAAAAGAATCCTTTTTCTAGGTCTAACCCAGTACCAGATTTCATTTGTGAACGCCTTGTTGCAATCTTCTTAGCATCGGACACTGATTCATTTGTTTTGCAAGCTCGGAAAATTAATCTTCCTTCAAAGACAATTCCTGAAGTTCAACAAGAAACAATCGAACTTAGGTTTGTTCCTAACTCGGTGAAAGCCTTTAGCTTCGTTGATGCTGGATGGGTGGGGCCAGTATTTGCAAATTGGGCCTTGTCTGGTAATTACTTACAAAATTGTGATTTAAATGATTATTTCACTATCGATTGAGTGCGTACTTACTATGATATGTACTCATATTTTTAATCTAGATACAAACGAAGATTTGACTACTACTGTGAATTTGTCCATGAGAAATGCTAAAATTTCAGAGGGGGATGATTCTGATTCAAATCACAAGGAATGTTCGGACGAAGAGGAGGAATGGTCATTGTTTGTTCATCATCATCATGCCTTTATTCAAGGGGAACTTAGTAGGATAAATCATAAGAATAACCAAGCCAGAAAATTTAATTTGCTAATGTCAGCCCTCATCGGTGGTGTGTGGCGTCTGGAAGAAAATCCAGAAAATTATACTTGTGGTCATCTTTGTGAGATGCGAACTGCACAGGTGAGACAGTTGGAATTATAGTACAAAAAAATTAAAATGCATTTCATCAAATAAAAGTCAATAATGTGGTGTTATTGGAACATACAGGAAAATACAGTCTCTCCTTACACTGCTACCGGGAAGAAGAATTCGTTCTATAAAAGAGTTAGGATGAGAAGAAATTGGTTGCAAGCTCATCTTGCTGGTGAAAAGCATTATCTAGTTGGTATCAATGGACGTTCTGGAAATGGTGATCTCTACTCAAGAGTAATCAAAGAACTGTGGTTGTATGACGTACAAAAAATTCCCCGTGCGATTGAGATCAGCGCAGCAGATGAAAACTTTTTGGTAATATAAAATTCTCAACATTGATCTTTCATTAATCAGCATCATTGACCGTGTAATCATGTAAGCTAATCTCATTTGTTTTGTAGCCTTGGACTCCAGACCAACTTCAAGGGAAATTATTTGATGCTCTCCAAGTTATTTACGAGAGGATGAAGAATGCGAAACCTGATGAAATTTTTACGTTCATTCAGTATAATGATTGTGACACTCTTGTCTATGACCCAGATAAGAGTCTTCATGCCCAGTATTTGGAGGTAAAATATTACGTTGACATTTTTTGTGGAACTGAAAATTGACTCTAATCTTTCTTATACTTGTATTGGTTGTCAGATGAAAAAGAAAATTGTAATCAGTGGTCTTCCTGCACCATCACCAGACATCGAAGACAAGAATCAATATGATCAACAATTACTTCTCACTGTTTTGAAATGTGTGGGTTATCCTCAGGATTCTGCCTTGCCTGAATTGGAAAGAATTTCAAGGGACCTTGAATTAACATTTACGTCGCACTCTCTTGCCTCTAGGTAAGTAGTTTATAAACAGTATTTTATAGAAAAGATTATTCAAATTTAATTATAGTTGTTGTGGATCGACACAAAAACCTACATTTGTAAATTTATGTTTTCTACACGACAAAAGTCAGTTTGCAGGCTCAGTCTGAGCCGCTCAGACACGATTTTTCCTGTCTTTCATTTGCTCAACGTTTTAAATTTTTCTAAACGTATTTTTTTACTATTCTAGTTTCATGGAAGTTGTGAAAGGATATTGGAGGTACAGTATGTACAGTTATGATCTTTCCTCCACCTCTAAATCATTATATTTTTTTGTCTTGGGAAAGGTCTGATCTGTTGGAATTTACTAACGTTGGTTTTTTAAAATCGTAGTAAAAGGAAGAATATTCCACCTGGATTTGAAAAATTATGGATTCAACAAAAATCAATTACACTTCCTCTGGACCATCCTCTACATCAAAGTCGTCGACAATTTCAACATTCTCAACGTTTCCAACGATCGCCTTCGGATTACTATCATCATGGAGAAGGTAATCGGTACTTCCAGAGACCACCGATTGTGGCTCGTCAACGCTCTTTGAGTGATTGCGATGATAATTGGCGCAGGTGAGAGACTCCTACATTTTTCATTTCATTATGCAGCAGTCAACAAAAGCTATACAATGATATGTTTAAAAAAATAGAAAATTAGTTTCTTTTTTTGTGTTGTCGAGTTTATTTGTCGTTGCCTTTATTTTTTTGAAATTGTATTTAATACACTTTATTCCTACTGTATTTAATATTAAATTAATAATGATTCGAAGCGAGTATTATTCTTATATTATTACACCGTAATAATTATTACGGGGATACCATATTTTTTTTAGAAAAAAAAGGTACATCAAATGCCCCTAAATATATAATACAGACATTATACCAGGCAAGCCCCTCGATAAAATCCTGTGAATTGTTGCACGGTGCGTGGCATAGAGTTGGAAAGAGCGCGCTTTTTAAAGCTGGACCTTTTCTTTTTTCATTGTCAAAGCAAAACTTTTTTGTC
>WJFB01001083.1:0-38190 GCA_009870185.1 Pygmarrhopalites habei
AGAGAGAGAGAGAGAGAGAGAGAGAGAGAGAGAGAGAGAGAGAGAGAGAGAGAGAGAGAAAGGGAAGGAGAGAGACTACGGAAATGTGATGATGATTTTATACTTTTTCTTATGTATTTAACTGGTGTATTATGTCCTTTTCCAGAGATTCATCATTTACTTTGAGCTCAAAAGCTCAGAGTTCACAACTCCAAAGTTCCTCAATGAACGTCACAAGTAAAGGACACTTTCTCATTGTTTGCGGGCAGGGCAAATATCAAACGGAGGAAAACCTTTGCAATCTTTTGGCCTTTCACATTCTTAATGAGAAAGAGAGAGGATGTCAAAGCCCAGGTTGTTGTACTGTGTGTGTATTTGCGTTGATTTGTGTGTGTGTGGATTTTCCTTATGGAATTTAAAGTTTAAAGCTGCCATTCTCTCTCTCTCGCTTAGACTTTACCTTCATCTCCCTTCTTTTCCCCACATATTGTAATGAAGAAGGAAAGCAGAGCAAAATTTTCAAACTGAAGGAACACCTGTAGGGCCAGGTGTGTACTTTTATCCAGAGCACTCATACATTTCCACACACACACAAACACACAGTCGCACACACAGTCACCGGCGTTTCATAACGGTCACTTATTACGTCCGTAAGTTTACACTATGTACAAAATTATGAGCTTTTCATTTTCTTGAGTATTCAGGAACAAACAAACGCAGGGGCACACGGGCACAATTTTGTATTCACACCCCTCCTCACCCAAAGACGACATGACATACCAATTATGCATGTATTAGGAGATTACACATTTGTACTTACTACACACATGTATGGGATGAATCCTGTCAGCATTACCTACATACACCATTTCTATATAAATTATATTTGTGCTTTTACTTTTTCCGTTCACTCTTCCAAATGTCTCGTGCGTCTTCCTCCCAGTCCTTCTCTCCCTAGAGCTTGGCGTCTTTAAATGCTGCTACCTGATTCTCAAATGGCTTCCACACACACACACACGTATATATTATATAACCTTTTAAAATTTAAAGTTCCGATCCCAATATGATTAACTTATGAGCCTACAAGCTATTGTGAACGACGGATTCAAAAGTGCCTCTAAAGATGTGTGTGTGGAGAGTATTTATGTATTATTATATTATCATCAAAATCGAAAGAAACAGCCTGTGGGAATTGTATACGTAATATACGTAATCCTACATCCACGTTCAATAATATGTGACTGACCTGAACCTTTCCTTTTTTGTTATTTTGATATACAAGGCACAACACGGACACAGACCCTTATGTAAGGGAACTTCCTTCCGTTCTCTCTCTCTCTTTTCTTAGTGTCCCTTCACGAATCCACAATTCTTGTTCCTTCAATTTTTCCCCTCACTCTCTCTCTCTCTGGAGTACTGTGTCTTATTCACATCTCCCATGCACGCCTATAGCTCTGTGTGTGTGTGTGTTGTGGGGAGATAAAAGGGCCAGACACTTTCTTACCCGTCCGTCGCCTCGTCATAAACATGCAGGAAGAACACACGCGACACTCACAAAAAAAGAATGGGGAAGAAGAAAACTGAAAGACATACCTGGCATAGCTCCTTCTATCAAACTTTGTACAAAAAAACGTTATGTCTACACACACATACACATATGTTGTGTGTGTGTGTTTAAGTGCACATTTTCCTGTGTAGACTCTCTCAAGTCTCTCCACATTCATTCCTTAAAGTCCGTGTGCATACACATAAATATTCGGCTGTCTCCCTCCCTCCACTCACCTTCCCCCCACTCTCTCTCTCCTCTCTAACTCACTCTCTCTCCCAGTGTGTGTGTTTAAAGGCCATGAATTCTTTTTTAACACCATCGTGTTGCTTACACTCTTACACGACACACACACACACAACACGTATTAAGTTACCACTGCTTTTTGAAGCTTCAGCTTGACAGCCTCGATGTAATCTCAAAGTATCAAAGCAAGCTGAAAACACTTCCTTTCAAATTCCTCGTTGTAAACACACACACACACACAGGGAAGATATAAGGGGGTAAAATATTTTATAACCAAATATATATTTCTTTGTACTGACTCTTCTCGTTTTTATCGTAAAGACACAAGAGAGGAGAGGGAAAGGCCCCCTTATCGTTTTTCTATCAAGGATCTATCAAGGAAGGAGGAAAAAAAGTTCGAAGCATATTATTAAGTAGTTAAAATACAAATGTTGCACACAGGCTAACGGGGTGCATATAATTGCTATATTATAAAACTCCTTTTCTCTCTCTCTCTCTTTCTTCTTTCTCCTTAATCAAAATGTACTTGGATGTAGTTTGTGGGTTGGAAATTACGAGCGCACAAGTCCTCCACACACTTTAATCGTGGAGAGAGAGAGAGAGTGTGTGTGTGTGTGGAGGGGAAAGTACTGGGAGTGTACATAAGAATTTCATTCATGCAACGGAGTTTTTTTCCATTCTTTTTATACTTCTGTTTGGTGTGTGTGTGTGTGAGGTTAAATTGAATAAGAAAAAATAATTGTTTTATGACCTCTCGGGCAGATAGATGTGTAGTCTGTAGTCGTCTCCTCAGAAAAAAAGATTTTTAACCATTTCCAGAACATTTAAAGTGGAATATGGAATATAATTGAAATATACACAAAACTCATTATGTACAGACATAGTCCTCGAGTTTAACATCCAAAAAAATTTGAAGAGCAATAAACATGTAGAACCCTTATTATTATCTTCATGGAGCTAAATTGAAATTCTCCATCTCTCTCTCTCTCCTTCCAACAATATAATAATTTTCAACTTGTTGGTAGGTTAGCGGAGAACCAGAGAAAAAGAGCAATTCATATCAATTTAACCCTTTATGAAATGCCATTTAGACCTTCATTCAACATCTTCCCAGACACACATTCAAAGAGAGAGAGACGTGGCAGGGGGACATGGGTGACAATAGTTTATTTTTGTACCATAATGGAAAAACAACACTAGAGAAGACCGAGACGACAATTACAAAAAAAGGTGATTGTCTGAGCTATGGCCTAACCTTTCTCAATATTCATGGTGGTTGACTAGCCCTGTTCCTCTTGTACAGAGTTGCTGTTGTGTGTGTGTGCAATGTGCATCTCATAATTTTTGAATGATTCCACATTGCCACTGTGTACCTCTGTTTATGTGTGTGTGTGTGTTTTGTACGGACTGTGTGGACGGATCAAAAAGTAAATGTTGAATGTTGTACACGCATAAAAGTACAATGGATGAATACAGAGACCGAGTCTCGTATATTGCCATTACCATTACCCGAGTAGAATAGAACGTGTGAGAGAGTGAGAGAGAGAGGGAAAAATATTATGAATGCAAAGAGTTTCCGAGCAGGAGCCAAGAATTCATAATCATAAGGAAAGGAAGTAGAAAGAGAGAGAGAGAGAAAGGAAAAGTTTCGTTTTGCACGAGGACTCCTCTCTCTCACTTGTTTCAATGTAGTAAGAGTACAGTACAATCACTCGTTCAAATGGCTTGGGTTTTGCTCTTATTCTTCGGAACAAAACTCGCCTTCACCATGAAGCACACTTTAAAGTCGGTCAAGCAAAATGGAGAGAGAGAGAGAGAACGTTCATCAATTCTTTATTCTTCCTGGTAACTAACAGCACGAACCAAAAAGTCCCAACGTACACACGATACTCCGAATCATACGTTGAAGAATCACGGAAGGGACTTTGGAGAGAGAGAGAGAGGGAGAGGACCCTTTAAGAATTTTTTTTATTTTTTTGGTGCATCCACGAATCTACCAAGTTCTGCATCAACACGAGGGTCGTTCCCAACCAAACAACCAACTGAAAGCAAAAAGAAAAAGGACCCAAACGAATCTTATTATTGCCCATATATAAATTGTCTAAAGGCTGTGTGTGTGTGTGCATTCCTTGGATACATTTTTTTGAACGACCCGACCCAGAGTCACTGTCAGTGAGACTCATACCTGGTTGAAATGTATGTATGACTGTGGATGTGTGTGTGTGGCCATCAGGACAAAAACTTTAAAAAGCTCACATCTTCAATCTTGAATTCGATACACGCAAAAACTGAACTACATTCTATCAATGTTCCATCTTATTTTTGTCTATTCACTCTTTCATCAATATCAACACTATCTACATATTACACAACCAGTCACATTATCCCGTACATACATAGTATATTATGTACGTGTGTGTGTGTGTGTGGAGAAAGAGAGAGAGAACGACTTGTAACTGTAAAAATGTATTCCGTGCACCTTTTTGAGTTTGTACATCGCATTATATTGTACTCATGATGAATGAGGAGGATATCTTCAATCTGCAGAACGGAGCATCTGGAATCTTTACTAAATCGAGACTAGATTTAGAATAAGTAACAGAAATCGAGCAATCTTTTATCCTTGTAGGTACACAGGATAGTACACACATAACTCAGGTACAAAATATGCCATAGATATTATTCAAACAGCGAGAGAGAGAGAGATTGAAATATAAAAAATAGAGAAAGAGATTAAAAAAGGTTTGTTACATAACTTTGAGAGTTGTACATCCAAAATACTTCAAAATATCTCAAAGTCCTTTACACTACACACACACACACACGAATACATGAAGGCCAGGTAAAGCAAAGTATTTCGTTGTAGTGGAATTGTGTTGTCTGCTTGGTTGTACACATTTCTCTCAAAACGAGTTGGATGTACTTATGTAGGAAGGAGTAGGAAAAGTGTAGGAACGAAGGCGTAAAAAAGGGACGTTCCTTAGCTCTCCTCCGCTACTTGCAATTAGACCATACATAAGAAGATAACCTAGGAAGGTAACCAGCCTCTCCATTTCTTCATATGTAAAATACCAAAGGAGTGCATGTAAGGAGGGCCAGGGTAATGCATTAAGAGTAAGAGAGAGAGAGAGGAGTGATAGAGCTGAGACTGGAATGAATGCAACTGGAGAATCCTTAACTAGGTATCTCTCTCACCTGGACTCACACAGCTGAGTGTACAACGAGAGAGAGAGGGAGATAGAGGGAAGTTCAGGGAATAATTCTCAGAGGACGAAAATAAGTAAAAGTGATTCGAAGAAGGAAGGAAGGAAGGTGGGACTCTTTTTTTCGTCCACACACATGTACACATGTATGTAAGCACACACAGAGATCTGGAACAGTTTCCTAGGCACCCTGGAGTCCACAAGGTATTGCCCTTGCCCTACCCGCTTGCTTGCTTGCATGCCGCTACTTACCTTTTTTCATCATTGCTCATTGGGTTGTAGGTTGGAAAGTTCTCTGTCTTTCCCTCTGCCTCACTCACATTTCTAAAAAAGTTGGTGAGACTGACTCACTGACTTGTTCGTCTCTCTCTCATTCTGTCTCTCCTTTCTCTCTGTCTCCCATATTATCATTCCCAATTGTGAATTGAGGTACAAACACACTCACCTACTCCACACAGGACAGGAGGACAGAGCGTCTGAAATAGATAGAGATTAGCACTAGTACCTTACCCCTATTATTTTGTGTGTGTGGCGCAACAACACACACACACTCAAGTGAGAGAGAACAATATAGAGAGGAGGTATACTCAGGGATATATAGAGGAGTGACAGAAGTGGAAGGTAAAAATTCACAGAGACTCATTTTCATTTGAGAACCGGCCATAAAAATTATTATACTACTTCCCTTCCTCACATTCACAAACACATGGACATCACCACACACACACACACACTAGTACACAACACACATCGTACGTACACATAGTATACACACGGACAGAGACACAGCAGACGGAGGGTGTTGTGCCAAGTCCCCTCTCTCAGTTCATTATTACTCATTTTATAGCCATGGCAGCAAGCAGGTTGTTTCCGTGATTTGATTTTGATTGCTCTCCACCAATTTCCACACACACACACATTACACACACCATACACATACACCGGGCAACCACATACATACACACAGCTAAAAAACACCGGCACTCTATCATACACGTTGATCCTATCAAGGTAAACAATATCGTACGGTATTCTCCCTCCTCTTTCCTCTACTCTACTCTACACTGTACAAGGAAGCAGCGGGAAAGCCGGTAAATATCCCTTGTGTACTACAGTGTATGTGAGCCGGCTCAACATTTTTTCCCCATGGAACTAAAAATTGGATAAAAAAATACTGTGAAGGATTGTCCTATAATAAAATTGAATTTTTATTCCACAACCCACAAAAGAGTAAAGTGATTTTTACTGAGTGAAGTGCCATAAATTCTGGTTTTTGACGGACTATTGTCCATGTTCACCTTTTGCTGTGTGTGTCTTCTGGATTTGTGAGTGGGGAGGGAGAGAGAGAATAATAAGTGTGCAAATATTAAAAGGATTTTGAGAGACAGACAACTGTGGAGATAATAGCGGGCGTGGATTTATTTTTTTCCCATTTGGATTTAGTGAATAGAGTGTCTCCTTTTCTTCTTGTTCTCATTGAGAGTTCTTTGGAGAAAAAAAGGGGAAAAACCAAGAGGTCCCTGGCTTTATGATTCTTCAACTCTTTCATTTTGTGTCTCTTCGTCCCTGCTTCTCTGATTCTTTGAGAGTGTTGCCAGCTGATGAAGAAAAAACAGTGTAAATTGACTGTATGGATGTCTCTTCCTCTTGGACGACTCCTCTCCCTGTTTGTGTGTGTGTTTGTGCTGAGCTGAGCTGTACAGGGAGTGTGTGGTGTGAGGAAAAGTCATTGTGAATTTCCACAGGGCGCAAATAAATAATAACTTTGGATGATTTCAAGCTTCAAACTTGGAGAAAACAATCTGTCTAGCAAAAAGAGAGAAGGGACAGGGACAGGGAGAGTGAGAGTGTGTGTGTGAATTGTAATAATATTACACATGGACTTGTTGCAGGCAGTGCATATCTACACATTGTGTCCATTATACATCACACTACAGGAATATAGCAGTGAGTGTGTGTGTACAGGAGAGTAGAGTACTCACGAGCACATAACTCAGACCATTAATAATTTTTATCATTTATTTAATTCAAGACCTCCGGCACAGAGCACGAAATTGAAAGAGACTCCAAGTGTGAAGTGTGAATGTGTAGTTTTCCCGTGTCAAGGAGTGGCCACTTTATGTGTATTTATAAGGTAAGAGAAAAGACTTTTTGGACGACCAAACGCGACTTCTTCCTCTCCCTCTCTCTCTCTCTCCTTCTATTGAAAAAAGGAGAGAGAGGGAGAAGAGGGGAAAAACTAAAGAAAAAAAATTATATTGCATGCCCTAAACTATAAACATTGCATGTATTTACACACAACCATTGGACTGCAATGCACATTGCACTGCAGCTGTGTATAATGATAAGCCAACGGCAAGTTTGTTCTGTGAATCATCACAGAATCATTTGGGTTGGCTTTTTCACTTTAGACATTATAGTTAAGATTTTTTTAACATTGTATGTACGATTGTACATTGCATTTGTATGCTTCACTTCTTAGCCTCCTTGTATTCAACACTCTGCAATCTCAGTTTACTTAAGTGGTTAATTTTTTTCATGTGTATTTAGGTTTGCAACTAAAAACTCGGATTTAATTTGCCCATGGTGTACAATACATACATCAATACATGTATGACGTAATGGAGGAGAGTTCATAATCTTTGAAATTTGTATTTATCCCAAGGTTCAAGGTAGTTGAATCAAGTTGATTGAAATAACTAAAATGATGGACGTTTCGTATCGTTTAACTTTATTCTCTTCTATCCATCCCTGCTAAATGTTTTATTCTCTCACTTGTTTTTTTGTCTCATTAGTCTCCTCTGACT
Source organism: Pygmarrhopalites habei (assembly GCA_009870185.1). Lineage (NCBI taxonomy): Eukaryota > Metazoa > Arthropoda > Collembola > Symphypleona > Arrhopalitidae > Pygmarrhopalites > Pygmarrhopalites habei. The sequence continues at coordinate 7,782 of WJFB01001083.1, forward strand.
CTATCCCCCTTTAAATTCAGCTTCATCAAAATTAGGAGGAGACCTAGACTCTTAAGCACAAAAAAGAGATAGTAAAGAGGCGTGAGAGAATGATTACAAAGATGAAAACTTTGAAATAATCTTTGTACATGGGTTTAATAATGGAATTTCTACTTTTGGAAAATTTTTCTCTCTGTTCAAATGAGGAGGAAGAATCCTTTTTCTCCGTCCAAATGAAGGACTGGGCTAGAATCCATGGAGCCAAAAGTCAGACTTTTTGGAGGAGATGATGCATGAATGTAAATGAAATTCAATTCAATTCATCACGTTGGTCTTTCTTTCGTTGGTGACTCTACAATCTACAACAGAGAGAAAGAGAGTTGTTTTTTTTTAAACTGTGTTGGTGGTTTTGTTCCATTCCGATTGTTGTACCTTTTGGTCTCTCTCTCTCTCTGTCTCTCTCTTCTTCTTCATGTTGTGTGTGTGTAGTCTGTGTGTGTCTATTTAATGGATGCTGAGCTGTGTGATGAGCATCGGTATTTGTGTATCTTGGGCTTGATCTCATCTTCATCTCTCCCTCGGCTTTTATTTGTTCATCCATATCCATCATAGATTATTTTTACTCGGCCCCTTGTATTTATGATTTAGCAGGGACGGAGATACAAGCATCATCTTCATCTTCCCTCTGTGTGATGTGCCATCTTCTCTCTCTGTGTTCCCTTTATGACTCCTTCTCTCTCCCTCTCTCTATACACACACTGACGAATGTGTATTACTATATTACCTTTCAGGACGGTTTTACATTGTCTACAACGACGTTCACTGCCTTTACTCCTTGTCAGTCTCTTTCTCTCTCTCAAAGAGACTGTGGAGTCCAGGGAGGAGAGTGAGACTTAAGGAGGAAGGCAGAGAGAGAGGGAGATAAATAGGGAAAAGAAGACCTACCTATTTTATTTCATTACATTACATTTCATGCATGTGAATGTGTTTTAGAATATATTTTCGTTACGCCTTACTTGTAAGGAGAGAGAGAGAAAATACAAACTACATAATATAGGTTGTGTACAAAGAGAGAGAGACATACATTAAAACGTGAAAACTTTTTTTTAAAGGCAATGTACGCACACACACACTCGGAGAGGAGAGAACATAATGTAGAATCAGTTTAGGATCCCAAGATTCACAAAGAACTTGTAAAAAGTCAGAGTCAAGGCAGCCCATACATTGTTGTGTATTGTGAGAGGAGGGAGAGTAAAGGGGATTGTGTACATGAGCATTAAAATATGCCAGTGTAAATTCTTATTATTCCTGTCTGCATCTTCCCTCTCTCTCTCTTCTGTTGACATGCAGTCCATCGTCAGTTAAGTCTCTCCACGGATGTAATGTGTGTTTTGTGGGGATATGGATAGACACACAGAGTGAGGGCATTTTAATTTCATTTCATTTTCATCTCCCTCCTCTCACATTAAAAATCTATGTGTGTATTATATATAGCATCCACATCTCATCCAGCCTCCGTCGTCATGCTCATCATCCACACAATCTCCAAAGAGATAGAGTAAAGGCACACACACACACACACATAAATGACCAACTTGTATTTAGTTGTTGGAAAACTCTGTAGGTAAATGGATGAGCACACAAAGCAGACAGTGAAACATTCATAAATAGTTTCTATGGAGTCGTGATGGGCATGGGCGAGTTTTCAGATGATTTTATTTATACGCCGCTCTTTTCCTTAATAGACACCAATAAAAAAAATCCAAATGATGCCTTCAGGTCTTAAGGAGTTCTGAATTCCTAACGTTTCTCCAGGAACGGAGATAGATCTGCCACTTAAGACTGTGTGTGTTTGTGTGTGTGTGGAGGCCCTTATAAGTAACTCTCCCTCTCTTCCTCAGTCCTTATACCTTAATTTTGACTACACACATCTTCTCCAAAGTCTTCCTCTCTTTCTCCCTCCAGTCTCAAATACAATTCGTGTGCCTCACATCTTCCCTTCCTTTACTCTCTCTCTCTCCACAAGGCACACATAAAAGTGTACCTACATATGTACAACCCACTCTGTTGATATTCACAGATTATAGAGAAATATGCGGAGCCTTCAAATACACACATTCAACAATATTACGACGATAAAGGGCTCCTCCACCAGGAACAGAGTAAGGGACACATATGTAACACACACACACACACTCACTCACCCTCACACAGAGAGAGGCTCCAGGATGGAAAAAAATTCTACAAAATTATGCATAATATAACTTTCCACACACAGGCACACACACACTATGTAAGTTAAAGTATTACAATGGTTTCGTTTTCATGGGCTAGGAAGTAAAGAGAGTGTGTGTGTGTATGTGAGAACCTCGTATTACGTGCTCTCAGACCTCACGCAACTCCACTCTATTCTACCTTGAGGGATGAGATGGATGGGTACTCCTACTTTTCCTTAACTACGTATTAGTATTAGGGCTATAAACACAACACACATCCACATCCACTGTGGAGGACTCACCATTAAAAAGGACAATACAAATATATTACACTGCATCGTCTTACATAATCCTCTATGTCCAAGTCATTTGTGAGGCCTAATATATAGTATTAAGATTACAACCTTCTTCCTCCCCTCTCCTCCTGTAGAAGTAGAAGAGTCACTCACATTCTCCCCAGCTAGACCTATGGCTTTACTGACTTTACTCACAGTTTTCCCTAATCTATAAAAGTAATTCTGACTCTATATATACGGTCACATATTCCCCCCCCCCCCCACACACACACACACTCACTCACTCACAGAGGGTAAAGAGTTGATGAAATATATAGAATAGAATTGAATATCTATTACACAAGTCAACGGCATATCAAGTTAAGTTGTACTCTCTCCTCCTCTCCTTGTCTTCTCCTATCTCTCCTCCGTGTATGACCATAGATTCCAAGTGTTGGTTAACCAAAGACTTTTAGGCTAAAAACCCAAAGAGCTGTGTGTGTGGTGTGTATGTGTGTGTAAAAGGGTGAGGGGTGGAGGGAGGGAATAAAAAAAGTCGTGCATGTCCATCGGGTCGGTCCATAGCCCTGACTGAGTTTTTCTGCCTTTTTGCTATGACTGGCTGCCTCTCATTTGCCTCTCTCTCTTTCCCCTCACACACACAATCCAGGTGAGTCTCCATTCCTATTAGAAATGTGTGTGTGTGGAGAGTCTGCACTTTTCTTCATCTCATCTACTTGCTCGCTTCTTGGGAGTTAGGTACCCACTCTACTCAGTCTTATACATTTGGTACTCCTTTGGCATGAGATAAGATGGGCCAGAAATGCTGTATGATGTGTGTTGTGCGTGTGTGTACAAAGTTTGTTGAGTGGTGATGCTATGATAGGTACAAACGGAAAGTCGTGTTGTTGTTGTTTCTCAGAGTCTCTTTCTCAAAGGCCAGTCCATGTGTCTTGTGAGTTGTAGTGAGACTTCTCTGTAGATTCTTTCGTCATTTTGTGTGTGTTCAGTCAAAAAGGTACCACAATACAAGAACAACCAGCCACAACATACATTACACGTACACACAATCGTATTATCAATGGTTACTATCAAGGAGGGAGAAAGAGGAGTAGTGACGACAAAACCTTCTTCCCTCATTTTCCCCTCATTTCATTCCCATACAAACTAAACGACAGTGTCTGTGTGTGTGACTGTCAGTCTCCTTGACTGTCTACTGGGTGTGCGAGTGTGTGCGAAGGGGGTAAAAACGTAAGGAGGAACACACAGCAGAATAACATAAGGAGAGAGAGAAAAAAAGAAGATCCTCAACGAGTTTGGATCAAGGGGAAAAAATTTGAAGCCGGCAAGACGGACAAATTCCGGCAGTTTTCATTCAGCAGTTACATTTGTTACACACACACAGAATAACAAGAGTCACACAAATTTTACGATAGAAACCTCCACCTTAAATATTGTACTCACCTGTTCTCCGTCTCTCCTTTCAATCCATTCTTTCATGACTTTTCAAGTGAATGTTGAGCAGCAAAGGAGGATAAGAATTTTTTTGAGGGAAAAAATTTCTGTGTTTTGTTTGTGTGTGTTCCTTACATAGACTTGTTTGAGTGTTTCACTAGTTAGCTGTCGTCGTTCTCTCTCTCCTCTCTCTCTTTTCTCATCTCATTTTAAGTTTTTCCCTTTGTTTATGTGCACGAAAACAATTATTGTGTGTGTTTTCATTCTGTTTGTTTTTGTTCTTCTCTCTCATCCCAACTTTTCATCATTAATTGCTTAATGAGGGTAAGCTCGTCTCTCTCTCTCTCTCTCCAAACATCCTTCATTGTACTCATTACAAGGAGAATCTCCAGGAACCACAGCAGAAACAACAATAATAGAAGAAACAGAGAGAGAGAAGGAACCCCATTGTATGTACGATTCCAGTCAAAAGAGTTCCATTTGAACTAGAACAAGACATCAAGGGAAAAGAGACACTCTCATCTCCCCAAAAATACAAAAGCCTCTCTCTCTCAATTATGAGCACCCCTCAAGACACAGAAATAATAACTCATAATTGATTAGCCCTCAAAAAATATGAGGAGAGGTAAATATAGTAATTCTTGACAAGATAAATGGTCATTGTACAAATGGATAGGGGAGTAAATACCTGAATAATGATAATTATTATTCAATTTCCAAACCAAATGACCAACATCGAAGGATTTTTCTTCAAAAAATGTGAAAGCTCAACCATCCCAAAGTTAAAAAAAAGAGAGATGAAATTCTTGTAGGGGATACACATCGTAGTGATTAACATCAAATCGTTGGGAAATATTTTGAATTTAAAATAACATTATTAGTGAGTGTAATAGAGAAAGAGAGAGAGAAATAAGTTTGGCAGTTTGCACACACGAGTTGCCCATTTCCCTTCCTTCAAAAAACCAAAAGTTGCGTGTCACATGGATAAACTTTTAGTTTTAAAAAAACGTACACGGCCGTGAATGGGAGAGGGAGAAAAAGAGGGGAAGGGAAGGAAGGAAACAGACTGATGTAATACCAGGAAAATAACACACAAAAAATAGTAGAAAATACAATGACACAAAAGTATTGTATTGTTGTGTGTGGCCGATAAATCCGTTAAGCTAATCATAGGTTTAAATTACGCCCCAATGATTTGACTGAATGGATAATTTTCACAATGCTGCTTAAAGGTAATAATGACTGAGAAAAAAAATGTTTTTATCATCTCCCCCTCTTCTCTCTGTCTCTCCCCTCTTTTAATTAACCAAGCCAACCAGACACTAGAGTAGAGTAGACGAGTCGAGTGCTTGGCTAACGTAACTTGGACATGCTCATTTAATTTTGGGGTGATCTATGTTACATTCCTATTTCCATCCCTATTCCCTATTCTTACTCTACTGTACATATAAATTGTGTTTGAATGAAGTACTTGCATTTTTACACATTACATGCAACTCATTTTTTTCATTTGGTTCCACCGTGTGACTATCTATGTGTTACACATGTACACATTTAACCCTTCTCTCTCTCATTCCTTTTATAACACTTTCTAGGTTATTTGTACACTCTTGGAGAGAGAGAACAAAAACAGAGTTTAGGAATTGGTGTTGGTCTTTGACTTATGATAGTCATAAAAATGATTCTCCTCCTCCTCCTCATTCTTTTATTTATTTAAATAATCTTTTTTTAAACATTTTATCTGGCTTTATCCCTCATTATCATCAGGATTAGTTGTCCAAATTGTGCTGTATGTACATCCTTGTGTAATTACAGACTGAACTTTTAATAATAATAACCTGTCTTCTTGCAAACTCACCGTATATCTTTTCCTCATCAACCTTCCCCATCCTCTGCATTAGAATACATACGAGTGTAAATGCACTGGCATAAAACAAAACAAGTCAAAAGGGGGTAGTATGGGGAAATGTTCAAGTTCTAATTATTCCTCCATGAAATATTCCTTCTGAAAAAAAGTTAATGGATGCATACAGTCAGCATAACTTTTTGTTTTTTTTACATTTAATTTTTTCCACGTCAAAACTTTTAACTTGTGGCCTGATGTAAGATAAGCAAATGTTGAGAGAGGGTGGACTATGGAAGAGAAGGAGGGAGGGAGGGAAAGAGAGCGGGTATGACCAGATAGCAGATGTTGCAATTAGCTATTTAGGCATTATTTGCGCGTGCCCTCTTGACACATGTCAATTTGGGAAAAAGAGGAGAAGAGGAGGAGGAGGAGGAGGGTGACTTGGAATAACTTTACGTCAACAGAAATTCACTGACAGGAATCCAGCAATGGCAAAACTGACAGACAAATTCATACGTCTACATTCTCCCATATTTACATTCGTGTGTGTGTCTATATATACATAGGTGGATTGTATTGAAAATTCATTGCTCATGATCCGTCCACTTTTCCTATATCTGTATGTACCAAACAATACAATACATGTATTGTGATATGAGTGGTTATGGTGGGAGCACACAAGTACAGAGAAACTACTTGACGGTCGGTCAGTGTCAAAGAGTCAAGCACAAAAATAGTAGAAACAAATAGGAACGGACTCTTTTCATTTACCCCCTCCACCTCTCATCTCCATCCCATCCGTCAAGTTGAATCCATCAACGTCTACTTCCATATGTTGCATTTAGTCCCGCTTGACTTCACTCTCTGTCTGTTGTGACTGTGTGGTGTTCTCTCATCGTCGTTCTTGTTTTCTTACAATTTCTGAATTATTCATGTTGGATTGGACAAGGCGGGAATTGATCGTAATAACAAACAGAGCTGCACCAACACCCTCAGAATAATTGGCTGGATGATGACTACAATGATGGTAGTGTGTGTGTGTGGATCTCAGAAGAGTGGATTTTCATAATGGATATCCAGGCATGTGGATGTACAATTGGATAGACAATACAGTGTCTTTTCGGTGCTAGTGAATAGTTTGCATGGCACGGCATTAGATGATACCCCTCTCCGATCGCATGACAACTTTTCCTCAATTGCAATTGATAGGGCAGGAGGAGACCAAAAGAGAGGATAACATTATACTTTTTTTATTCAAAAAAAATTTATATGCTAACATTTACACATATCCAAACAATTACAATCACAAGTGTAGTATCATGTGTGTGTATGTGTGTGTGGAAAACCAGCCAACCAGCCTCTCTATTCACTAACGAATAGCAAACATGTAGGAAAAAATTATTCATTTATGCTTTTATGAGAGACATGGGGTGAGGGGGTTAAATCGTATATAAGTTTTTGGGAGGACGGTCTGGCCAAACCAGGCGCTGGACTTTGAGATTGACACGCAACAATAACAGACAGACAAGAAGAGGGAGAGAAGCAACAGCTTTGCAATAAACAGGGAATATAATAACTATATATACGAGTCAGACACACACACACACACACAGGTAGACGGTTATAATTGAATCTATCGAGTGTACATATTATTAGGGGAGAGAGATAGAGATGGAAGGAGAGTATCTGTTTTGTTTATTACATCCATAATATCCATCTTTTTCACTTTCAACTCTTCCTCTCCGACGATGACGACGATGAGGAGAGTATCAATGAAAAATAGTAATACAAAGATGAGGAGGAGGAGGCTACCATGTCTTTTTCCTACAAGTGTGGAAAAATGTATACAATATATTGAATATAAGGAAGGAGGGAAGGAAGGGAAAAAATTGTTTAAAATGAAAAGTGGCCGGTTCCAAGTTAGAAGTTCAAGTTTAAAAACTGAAATGGAAATGAACCCACCTCACCATCGCCTCCTCCTTCCCCTCCCTAAGGAGGAGACAGAGTGCATAGACGCTGTGTCCTATCATCATCAGTCTCTGATATGAATTATTCCATTTACAATAAAGTGGGTTTGCCATTTGGTTTTTTCAGTTATCTTTGGCTAGAATATTATATTTGTGTGTGTGTGTGAGGGAGAGAGTGTGTGTGTCTATGTGGAGACAAGAAGAGAGAGAGAGAAGAGATCAAGTGATGATAAAATGTAAAAGGCCATGCATGTACCCCCACCATTAATATTAATAGTTTTATTGATTTGTATTATCCTCCACACACACAAACACTACAATGTGTGTTCCACTATTTACTACTAACGTTCAGACTGTGTAAAGCTATGTATGTAAATTTATAATACAAAGACAAAAGGGGGGAGAGACAGAAGGGAAAAGCAAAAGTTATCATTTTGTGCCATTGCTACCTTTCATTAGGCATTTGTGGTTCTGTGAAAGAATAAAAATTAAATTTATGAGTATGGGCTATGCTCCACTCGTTCCTACACTCTCGCTACTTTTTTTTTAGTTTTGGTTTTTTGAGGCCGTTAAAAAATGTTGTAAATTTTTTCCTCTCCCTCTTATTTTACAATATTATAGAGATTTCTATCATGGACTGTCATTATTCCTCGCCTGTCTGTGTACACACACAGACAATCTGTACAACAGAGTACAGATTGTATAGGTACAAGGTAGTACTTAATAGGTAGCACAAATTTTTGCCATATAATAAATATGTTTCGTTTTTAATAGTCCCCGTGATTATTATGGAGATGAGATGGAGCGGGGGGAGAGAAAAAAAGCAGATTTTTCTGAATATCAGTTGAGCTCCTCTAGCCTCCACTCTCTCTCTCTCTCTCTCTTTAGTACAAAGTCACTTTGTACGGTGTTCGTTTGTAAAAACAATGGGAACATTTGGGAAAATGTGTGCATATACTATACAGTACACGGTGTCAGTACACACACACAACCACACACACACAATGAGGTGGGATAAAGTTGACCGTTACAAAAACAATGTATAATTGGGCCGTAATCGATTTAAGAGTCGTCTGCTTTTCCTTGCTCTTTGCTCTCCCTTTTTGCCTTTTGCTCTGTGATGATGATGCCCCTGGACCAGGACCAGATATATAACGTTCAAACATTGTTGAATGATGGAACGCCAAAAGCAGTCAGGAAAAAAATCTCTCCTTTCCACTCTCTCTCTCTCTCTCACTCGCTCTCTCTCCCTCCCAGGAAAAAAGCAAGGTGGACTGCTTATTTTGTGCGTACGTAGTGTGTATCAACTACAAAGTGATTGCGTAATCATAAAGTGTTCTACACACATACAGTGTGTGTGTCTGTTACATCTGCAACCTGTACACACACACTCTCTCTCTCGCATACCTGTATGGGTACTACCACTAAGTACAATGTATATGTTGTATACAAAGTCAGAAAATTACGGCGAGTGAAACTGGTAGAAAGTATCCCATGGTTTATTACTATTACATTTTTTACTACGACCATACAACTCCTCTTCTCTCTTTCCCTCTCTCTTCCTCTCTCTCTCTTCTGTACATATTCATATTAACAGGCATTTACCTTGCCGTGGGTTAACTTTGGATTTTTTACCAAGTCTCTCTCTCTCCCTGTGTGTTTGTGTGTGAGGCTCGTACCATTGTTCTTACACACTTTTACTGGATACATTTTTTCACTATGGACTGTGGTAGGAGATTTTTTAAGTAGGTTATGTGGTACACACACTCCCCTCTCCTCTCCTCCTCTCTCTCCAGAATTCGGATGCGGTTATGTTGAAGCCTAGAGCAGCTTCAGTCTCTCTCTCTTTCTATCTGACCATCTCCAATGGAATGGATGAGACAGGTATGATATGCTTGTAGGTATGTGGATGCTTTTATTTTAAGAAAGGGAACTCATATTTATAGTTGAAAGTAAACACAGACAGGTACAAGTTTTGCTCTCTCTTTCATCGCTTCATTCTTCTCGTATCTGCACATGAGAGAATTCAAAATGAAATCCTGGAGGGATACAATGTCTACCATTACCATACATAGAGAAAAACTAAGAGTTCTTTTACAGATGAACATCCTATCTGTGTGTATCTCCGAGAGATGAGATGAGATACAATGAGCTCAGTGTAGTGTGTGTGTTAGCTAAGAAGAGAGAGAGAGGAAAAAGTATTAATGCAACTTGTACATAGATCAAAGACAAAGACAAAGGGAAAAAGGCGATAGCCACCTGTGCAATTTACATTCAATTCAATTCAGTTGAGAGAGTTTCAAGTTAAAAAGTGTATGAGGGGAAAAAAAGAAACAATGAGCAGTGTAGTAGTAATAGAGAGAGAGAAAGACGAGAAGAGTGTGGCCATTTTTCTTTATCTTTATTGTACTGTCGATTATTATACGTCCGAGCAGAGGAAAGTATTGTACACTGGAAACAGAGTTTGTGGTGGTGGAGATGGAAGTGTACATAATTATACATCACTTTGTGTATAATCATGGATGAGTGTACAACAATGTGGGGGATTGAGAAGATTGACTTAAACTGTCCAGACTAAGCTTCTATTTCTATACATGTACAACATTCATGTGCTATTATAAATACAGATTATTTTTGAGTGAGCATTGACTGAGAAGATGGGAGAGAGGAGAGAGAAGGAAGGGGGATTTGTCCCAAGTAGCGGTCCATTCCAGTATCCATCCATGGCAGTCTATTTGACCACGAAAAACGTGATTTTTGAATCTAAATAATTAGTAGGCTCATGAAAGCGTGAAGGATGCGATGTGACTTAAGGTACACCAAAAAATTATTTCCCCATGGAGAGCCAGAGCTAGAGCGGGAGAATGAGACTGGAGAGTTGAGGATTACCTATAATATTGTAGTGTAATGCACGTGTACGTTATATATTCATTTTTTTAGAAAATACTCTCAAGACTTCTCTTCTATCTCTTGCTGAGCACTGAGCACCATGATGAGCGAATTATATGGCATTTTTGTTATAGAGAGATGAAGTAGGTGCACATTAGAATCTATTCACTGCTGCCGTGGCGGCACTCTTTTCACCGTAAATTGTCTATTATGAATATATCCCTCTCTCCCCTTCCTTGCATACATTATTATTATCTAATGGGAAAATAGACCTTCTGTAAACTCAGCTTTTTTAACGGCACAACTCACAACATCCCTGTAGGCCCTCCCTCCATCCCTCCACATACACACACACACTCGCAGTATGTGAGGATGTGAGTGTACCCTTCTCTTTCTTTTTCATTTGACCATGAAAATTTGTTATTGAATCGGTAGGTCTTAGTTGTTTCTTTAATTTTTATTTAATCTCTAGCCGTACTCTCCTCCTCACTCTTGACTCCATTCTTGAGTCCTCTTCGCAGTCTACTTTGCATCTGCTATATATCCATAATAATTATTACAGATTGAACCCTTACCTCATTCCTATTCCCTAGCCCTCCTTCCCTTCATCTCTGCTCTGCTAATAAAGGGTTCACTAATAACTATTGGTATTATTGTCATATTTTATGTTTTATGCTTATGAACGCTTCACCTTCTTCATTTAAATTTGATCTTTTAAACTAAAGCTGAGGGAGACGATCCGAGAGACTGGAGAGTTAAAGGGATCGGGTGAAGGTCTCCCTCTAAAGAATTATGCTTGGCTTTATTATATAATGTAAGGGAGAAGAGAAGGGAGATGTTTTGTAATAATAGATGTGTAGAATGAGGGTATTAAGGGCCTACCTTGGGCGTTGAGGATTAAATAAGAAGCAGTGGGCAGTGTTCAAATGAACTAATAATGAGTAATGAATGATTTAGTATTTAAAAATCCTTTGTAAAATCCTTATGAAAAAGATGGTTAATTTATTTTTCTTCCTCCTCATCTGATACTGTAGGAATGCTGAAGTGGGCAATAGCAAAGGACGACCGGCGGAATAGCTCCACTCCTCATCATCACAATAATAACAACAACCACCATCATCTCCACTCTACAAGTATCAGTCTGGGTCTTTGTAGCACTACATTATTACGAAAGCGTCGTAAACTGAGTCACAGTCTTCTACTGCGGGATGGGGCTGAGGTAGAATTAATTACGGGCTGTAAAAACCGTAATCAAAGTGGTTGCTACCTTACTAAAACACAACACCAACAACAACAACAACACAACAAACAACAGCCGAGGTGGAACAATGGCAAGACCATCATCAGTACAAATGCCAATAACAAAGCCATTCACTGCCGGTCGCATGACAACAATAACACCTGCAATAATGATCATTTGATGACCGCCAGTCATAACAACAACAGTCATAATGACAACAATAACTGTATAATTAATAGTTCTGTCAGTGGTCCCTTCAACCATCAGAATGGCTCTCATCATAATGGCAGTAGTAATGCGGACAGTAAATCTTTATTGTACATGAGGTGAGAAGTTCAATTCAATTTTTATATGACCCAATCGCCTATTAAAACCATTCAAATTATAATTCAGCCAATTTTCCATAAATCACACAAAATTATTTTTCACACAAATTATTTGTGTGAGCTTCTTTTAATTAGTCATTTCCATGAATGTTTGATTAATTGAGCATTTCGAATGTGGATGCAGACTTGACGATGATGCTTTGTAATTATTTTCATGTCAATTAATTCAAAAAAAATTTTTCAAATTGAACAGTCTGGACCACCTGCCCCTGGCCATTGTGAAACAATATGAACGGATGTTACAGGAACAAGAGGAGGCCCAAGATAATAATAATGTTGATGAGGATGACGAGTTGGAAAAACGAAATGGAACTATATTAAAAGGAGGACAGAAAGGAGGAGGAGGAAGAGGAGCTGTAGTGACGGCGACAAATGTAAAAAATAAAAAATCCTTGTCCTTCGCTACCTCCAGTCGCCTCAGGTCAAGTCATAAAAAGATCCTACTCCCACTTCACGGGAACTTGGCTGGAACTAGCAAATCATTACACAACGTGTCAAAAATATTGAGACAAACAAAAATAGTCACAAATGAATCATCCACCACCACTTCTTCTTCCTCTTCAATTTCTTCATCTAAAAATTCTCCCAAATTGGAGTCCAGCAAAGTCAATGGTAAATCCAAGGGAAGTTGTCATGATAAACCACTGGCAGCAACAACCACCACCACCAATACTGCTATTGTTACGACGTCCTCCTCCTCCTGTTCCCCGTCACCCTCAACAGGAGCGACAGCGGAAATGATTCGACATGCTCATAGCCGCTCTTTGAGAACATCTTCCTTCAAAACCAAATCAAATGAGGACAAGAATGAAAAGACAAAACTCATAACTCTTAGTTGTTCACCCAAAAACTGTCGTAATCGGAAAATAGCCACATCCAACACTCTGCCACAACAACAAGAGCAACATAATCAGGAGGATCAAAATAATTCTAGTGAAAAATCCCACAAACTCCCTCCTCTCCTCCTACCCCCCGCCTCCGAAAAAAGTTCCACTCTACCACGTGCTAATAAAGCTTGTAATACAGTTTCAGTTTGTAAGTCCATTCTCAAAAATTCTAATGTTGGGAAGAACAATGTTCATCATCAGTATCATCATCCCCTCTCCACCTCCACGATTGCAGGAGGAGGAGGAACAACCTTGAAAAATAATAATCATTTTGAGTTGAATAATAATAATTTCACTACAGCCAATCAAAATTCTATTGAAAATATTGAAATGGTTTCTCCAATTCGACGCCCCTTCACAAGTCTCCTCAACGTTTCCATGCAGTGTAATCCTCCAACTCCTGAAAAATCTATTGAGAGTCCAATCGTCCAAAATTTTTCCACACCACCCCCTCATCCACCCTCACACCCACACCCACCCCTAACAACAACAACACCAGACAGTTCATCCTCAACATCTCATGACACGACTGACCCACAGTTCCTCGAGAAATCCCTCACATTTAGTTTTCCAGCAGTGGCAAGGTGTGCCAAGAAGTTGACTTTGAAACGGAGTGAATTAAAAAAATTGGAACGTATTCGAAGTCAAACAGACAGACTGAACCGGTTCCTTCGCAAGTACTATCATGAATGCTTACCCAATTTACCCGAGGAGGAGGACTCACAGTGTAGCCCCGAAGAAAAAAGTGTTTCCATTCTCCGAACTCATTGGGTTGAACAACAGGACAACTTGGAAAGGAGAGAAGGAGAGGAGGAGGAGGATGATCATGCAGATAAAGATGCAGCTGATGTAGATCAGGACAAGTGTCGGAGGAAAAGAGGGAAAAATAAATTCTCATCCAATCCTCCTCTTCTTGTGGATTCTAATCAAGAAAGTTTATTACTATTCAATAGTACTACAAGTAGTTCCAGCCTTTCAAGTAGTTGTAGCTCTACTTCCAGTACATCCTCCTCCTCCAGTTCTTCTGACCTGGAATGGCGGGGTAGTTATGGGAGTCATCATCATCACAGCAGTCACAACAATGGGGACAGCAGTAGTAGGAAATCTAGACAGAAAAGACCATCCCGATCCATGTTAAACAGTAATGAGACAACATTACCTATAATTCAAGAAGCTGAAGATTCAGCCGAAGTCTCCTCAGCCAGTGTCAAAAGTTTAGAGTCAAAAATTCCTTCCCAAATCATAATAGATGGGGGAGAACGGAGTAGAAGAAGACATGATAATTCTGACCCAAGTGATGGTAGTCACAGTAGTAATGATCCTATTGTTGTTGTTCCTATTGGGACCCTTACTCCAAGTCCCCATCATCATAGCAGTGATTCTACTGAAGGTGATAGTTACAATCTCCTCCATAATATACTGACGATGAGGGATGGGGGGAATTGCTTGAGGAGGGGGCCTTGCCTGGAAGGGCCTAATCACTTCCCTACCACCACCATCTCCTCCTCCTCATGGCATGATAGTGTACCTGTCACACTTGACAATATGGGTGATGTGGATGAGGATCATTCAGGGAAGAGTTTTGAGAGGAACGCGTTCGTGACGGAGGGGGCAGAGACGGATTTGAGAAAATTAAAGGGCTCTTTTATGTCGGACTGGAGGGAGGGAGGAGGAGGAGAGCCCTTTGATCTACCGACAACTCTTCTACCCTTTGCCGCCGACAACAACAACGATGAAGAGGATGAGGAGGAGAGTTTAAGAAATCCCCAACCGAGATTTACACCTCCACACCCATCCCCATCACACAGTACAGCCTCATCATTATTTTGTTGTGAGAGTCAGAGTTTGGATGGTCAGACTAGTTCTCACTCTCATGGGTACAGTTCTGGAACTACACCGAGTCCAACTTCACCCGACAGTCTCACGGACAAATCAAATGGAATTATTATTACTCCTCCATCCCCCTCACCACCAGTAATAATAAAACAAATGTCTCCGAATGATTATGATGACGTGGAGGTGGAAAAGACTGAGACTGAGACGGAGATTGGGAAGGAAGTTGAGGAAGAGGAAATATTTTCAAAGTTGAATACTTCAAAAACAACAAGTATGACGTGGACGACCACTACAAATGCTAATTATCCATCAGAGACTGAAAATGAAACGTGGAATTCTCACGAATATCTTTCACCTTCAGGCTCACCGTGTGAGTCCTCTGCACTTGAGGAGGATGAAAATTATGATGGAATGGAGGAAGAGACTCAAAGAGGAAGAAAAAGAGATGAGGTCCAACTATTCACCTCTCCTCTCCTCATCAATAAAGAGAAACAGAGCAAGAGGAATGATATGGCTCATTTTGATTATCAGATTCATGGTCCACCATCATCCCTCCATGGGCCAATAGTGGTGGTGGGTCAGAGTCAGAGTGAGGCCGGGACCCAGACTCAAGTCACAAAGAGTGGAGGGATTAGTGAGAGGGCAAATGCCACTACTAATATTATCCTGAAGAGGGGAGGAGGGGAGAGGGTGAACATGAGACTAGACAGGGATGAAGATGAAAGTCTTACTCAGTCGGGTCGTGGCCCAGTCTGTACAACCCCCATTAGTAGACGCATCATCAAAACTCCCATGAAAAAATCCACCCCAAGGAAACTGGTGAAGAAACCACCTGTGAAGAGTATCTTCTCTGGAAAAGGTAATACACGCACACGCATCTTTCCATACACACTATCCATACATATATAATGTATAGAAGATAGATAGAGAGTGAGGAGGGGGGCACTGGAAAAGGTGCGTCCTCATTTTACAATATTTATGGCTTTTTTCACTATTTATTACCTCCCCACCTTGTCATCTTTATATTACATTACAGAGAAAGAGAGTGAGAGGGGAATATTATGCACCCAAATATACTCATTTACTTTACTTACATTTCTAATTTCTAATCATGAGAGATTATACATGCATCTCAACTCTTCTTTCGCTTTTCTTTTCTCTCATTCTTTTTTGTCTGTCTGTTCTTTCTCTACGATTCCTCTTCATGTCGGGAAAAAATACTTGTGTCATATCGCCTTCGCCACATATTACATACATTTGTATAGCATGAATGATTTCCAATTTCCATGGACAAAAAGAAGGGAAAAAATCTCTTACTGTGTGTGCCTGTGTGTGTGTCTCCACTCCCCTTGCACATGCAATAAGAGTTTTCACGGGGAATAGTACATGCATCTCTTTACATCATAAATCTCCCCGGTTAAAATTAATGTTTTATTTAGGCCAAAGTATCCAATTATGTAGTTAGTCGGCACATACACAAACCATAGTCAAATCCTCCAACAAAAGAAGAATCATACAAGAGATGAGAGTGAGAGAGAGTCTCACGTAATACCCATAACTACACCTATTTGTGTGTGTGTATTACATAATATTAATCATCCATGGAAACGCATCATCTCCATTTCCCTCACAATACACACAATACACAAACCACAAAATGAGATATTAGATTTACATTACTCTCCTGCCATGTACTCCACAATATTGTATATATCTAGACAAAAATTTGTGTACAAAAATTCCTACACACATTTTAGATGGGAAGGGACAGATCATGTAAACCTATAAGAAATTTATTATATGTGATAAATTACACGCTTCTCTCCTGGTTTAAATCCTCATTTTTCCATGATGTTCGTAAGAGTAATATACAACAACAATATTTTATTATTACTATTTACATTCACAACTCAACGAACAAAAAGAAACTGACCATAAGGCACTTTTTCTCCTTCTCTAAACTTGTCAAGCCTCCAAGCTGTCTTCACCCACACACACACACTCTCTCTCTTCGTTCAGACAATCAAAATTTAATCGTACAGTAAATTATACAATTATCAAAAAAAGAAAGACAATTTTGACTCAATTCAAAAAACTCTATATATTTTATGATCCCACACTACGATTTATATGTACCCACCACACACACGCACACACACTGCACACTCTACAGTGGAGTAAGTAACCGACTGTAACTACCTATGCATATAAAAGTGGATTGTAAAAATGTATTTTACAGTCAGACACAGAGAGAGTCAAAACAATAGAAGAGAAGAGAGAGACTGTTGCGAAGCCCACACAATTTTATCGCACGACTTTCATGATGACGGGCAAAAAGAGGAGAAAGAGAGAGAGAGATTTATGCTCTTGTTTTTATGTGCGGACACTATAAGTGTGCCAATTACCTCTCTGTACATTTTTCATAAGGCATATGCTATCCAAATGTCCACCACCATCCAAAACCACACTTCTTTCTCTCACTATAAACTAATCTCATGCTTCATCTCTCATCTCCTCTCATATAATCACACAATAAAACAGTCTACCTGTGCTTGCCATGCTGGAACTGTGGTGACGGACAATGTGCGATTTACTAAATACTCTCCGTGGTTCCGAGGCCCATGTGGTCATAAAGAGATGAAGATTGTGGTGAAAGATTGTCATTGACTGGCGAGTAGAATAAATAGAGAAAGAGGATTTCAGACACACAAACACAGCCACTTTTTTTGAATGTTTCTACTTTTTTTTGACCAGGAGCAAAAGGAACATAATAGGAGATTCGTACAAATTTGAACGGGGAAGAAAAGAGAGAGAGCAAAATGGAGGGTGACTCTGTCTCTCTCAATTCGTCCGAGAATTATTAGTGCTCATTTATCTTACTGTGTGTGCATACATATACAGGCATTGAGTACATAGTGTGGGGTGTAGGGGTCCCGCGGTGATTCTAGTAAATAGCTCTTATCTGCAGAACATGTCTCCAGGGTCATCTCATCGCCCAACCAAACGTGTAAGCATCTTCAGCAGGCATGGAAATGACAGGAATTATGCCATTTATTACATAATTTTTTTCCCTTTGCACAGTTTGTCCCTCTCTCTCATCTCGTCAGTCCTTCTCCATCTCATCCACTTGGTTGCACTTTTTTTCTCTGACTGTGGTACACAGATCCGTATTTATATGGAGGGAGTGTGCCTATCGGCTATAGACATAGACAACGAGGTGCAAGTACTTACTTGGCTTTATCTCCTTCCACCATTTACATTATGCAATGTCCCTTGTTATGAAGATTGCTTTTAAACTTAAAAGGCTGGAAGGTTTCTTCTTCCACCTCCTCTTCCTCCTCCGTACAAGACAATCTCACGGCTTCCCTCAAAAATGACAATGTACAAAATGTGATGTAACGAGGAGGCTGTGGTGGAGGCACATACTACGTACTATGCAATGATAAGATTTTACAGGCTGATTACATCTTATGGTCATATACTCTCTCTGAACAGTATCCATCCCATTAGAGACAGGAGTGTAAGGAGATGGAGAGAAGTACAAAAGCAACAAGGGAAAAGAGAGGCAGAGGAAAAAGTAAAGAAGCCACGCAGACTGCCAGAATGGAAATGGCAAACCATTAAGCTGTCGTTTAGCACATGTATTATTTGATGTTACTCTGAAATCTGGCAGTTGATTTACAGGCAACAAATTGATATTGGTTTCGCACACATAGACAGTCAACCATCACAATACAGGTTTCTGGAGCTCAATTATCATGTATTTAATAGCTTTTTTACCTTTCTTTCCTCTCATGATGTCCCACCTTGTGATGTAATGTAAGGCGGAGGGAGGAGGGCACAAAAAATTTGTATAGAAATTCACATCTCCTCTCAATGAAATGCAATAAAATAACCAAGTATTGATTTTCTCCATTATCGTCATTATATAAGAGGAGAGAATTGATAGAGAGTATAAGGACAGTTTGTAGTATTTTTGCATGTCAATATTACTCTTCCCTTTCTATCTCTCACACACACGCACACACTTTACACTAACATCTCAAGTATACTCTTCTTCTGGTCCTCCTCCTCTTCTCTTCTCCGCTTGAATGTCATAAAGAACATTTTTTGAATTACCTTGACTGTGTACAGTGAAATTCCCTCGATGTCACGATTTTCTATTCAATTTGAAAAAAACATTTGAGGAAATGAGTTTTTCAAATTTTTATTCCCATCCTCTTTCATTCACAGCTCGGATTTTTTTTAAATTTCTTGAAATATTTTTTCCCAATTTCCTTGCCTCTCTTTCTTCTTAAGTACTTTGTGCATATGAAAGAAGAATTGTATAGTGTAAATTAATTTTTTCCTTCTCAAAAAATACGAAAGGATTCTCTTGATCTTTTCCTCATTTTTGAGTTTTGCAAAGTAGTTTTTTGAGAAAGGATGAATGTAAAATATCATCATGAGCAACATGGAATTGAATAAACTTTTGAGAGGAACAATAGTAATTAAAATAATTACCAGGACCAACTCATCGGATGTTACACACAGTTGCTTACTGCATAATACAAAAATGCACACACAAACACACACACACACACACACTGTCTCTTTCTCTCGTACATTATAACATTACAATGGTTGTTGATCCAGCTGCATCCAAAGTCATGGTAGAAGATAATTAAGATGAAGAAATGTTCCTCTTTGTCTTTTTGCATGCATGTGAAGGGGGGAGAATCGTGGTAGTCTTCTTATAGTCGAGGAAATATATGTACCATTCAACTCCCATCTATCCCTTTCTCTCTCTTCCAGTAGAGAAAGAGAGAGAAGAAAGAATACATGAAAAGGGAGGTGAATTGATCCCTCTCAGGATGGATTTTACATGTGTGTGTAATGTATACGTGTGTGTAGAATATAACTCATCTCTTATAATCGTGCTTATTGTTTTCAGAAGTGTTCATCCGCACTTACATCAATGGACGACATGGTGATGGAGATGGAAACATTACTCGTTACCTTACTTTACACGGTGAGTGACTCTCTCTCTCTACTATTCATCTACTTTTATGGCCATGCATCGTATTCATCAACCTATTAGTCTGATGCTTTAGAACCTCCTTCCATCCCTTTATTTAGAGCTTCTCTTTCTCTCTCTCTCTCTCTCTCTCTTACTTTACTACTGCTGCTCCCATATCATGTAATGTGGAGTGATTCCATCATCTACACTCTCATTTATTTACCCTCCCCCACCTAGACATAGTAAACAGAGTAGGTAATACATTTTAAAGAATTGCCTGACTTATAAAGACATTAGAAGACATTTAAGCCCTCCAATCTTCCCCTCTCTTTCTTCTCCCTATTACAACTCATTTTGTGTCAAGTTATTTCAATTGAATTACCATACCTCGGCATCTCCCATATTTATTTCCCCATGCCTCATACCTATGCCTCATATCTGTGTGTTGTTGTTGTTGTGGCCATTACGGCAGTATAAATTGTGAGACACAAGTTATCTCTGTTGATGAGGATCCACGTACAGTTTTGTTGTTTCTCCCTCTCTCCCCTTCCTTCTCTCGTTAGTCACGTCCATGATGCGGGGGTAGTTGTAAAAGTATAATTTGTCCAGATAAATTCCTCCATGTACCATAAAAAACTGTACATATTCACACACATTTTCTCCATCTTCATGGATCGTACATATGTGTGTACCTCCACCAGACAAGACAGCCGAGTGTCGACTAGTCTTGAGCATCAACATTCGTTGGAAATTGACGCGAGAGTCGTGTCATGTCATGTCATGTGGAACAACCACATTCCCTCTCCCTCTCTTCCTCTCTCTCTCTGAATTTTCAGACATAAACACACACACAGAAAAACTACAGTGTGTAGTCAGGGAGGGAGTTGAGTTGATGGGAGGAGAGGGAGGTTGGTTTCCTTGAAAAACTTATTTGTAAAATGAATCTTGAAGGTATGCCACAGAATGGGAATGTCAGCCCACACGTTCACTTTCTTGGATGTCATGTGTCCAAGTTTTGTCTCTCACCCTCTTCTAAGACACACACACTCACAGCTCACAGGGAGAGAGGGACTTCGGAGCTAAATTAGTTGATGTGTGTGTGTGTGTTCGTGAAACTTTTTCCATTGCCATATTGCTCCTTCTCTCCTCCTTGTCTTGAAATCTCCAGTCTACTCTTTTAGAGAGAGAGACACTGTGTGTGTGTGGTGTGTGTGTCCTGGTCTATATTTCTCCTCGTCATTTCCTTTCCCTTGTGTCATTCAGAATTGAATTCATTCTTGAACAGATCCATTCACTCTCCTCTTTCATTCCTTGAATGAATCTTTTATGCTTCAAGTGGTTCCTTTTTGTCCTCAGCTAACAATGAGTTCATTAAAAAAAACGCTTTCACCCCATCGCTAACTTGGTTACTCCGTGTGTTACGTCACTTCACACACACGCATAAACACACTCTCAAGTGTGATGTGATGGTCATAGTGTTCCTCTCTCTGGATTTTTGTCAGTACTCTCCATGCCTCTTAATTCATGAGAAGGAGAGACTCTCCAAGCATTACTCTTTACCCTTTGTTCAAATTATCACGGTATTGTGATGGAAGTATCTGTAGGGTGAGAGTGGAGAAGGAGGGAAAAATAGAGGAATTAAAAAATGAAGGTAATTAAACAAATTTTTATAGTTTCTCTATTTTGCAAAACTTGCATAGATCACTCCTTCTACCTCCAAACGTGGAACATTGAATGTGCTGCACCATCACAACAATGTCTGCATACAGCATACAATACACAGACATCCCAAGATAAATACAATTAGACCTGCTTGTTTGTGAATATAATGAAAAGAGAGAGAGAGAGAGAAGTTTGATAATAATGACAAGGTAAGATAATGAAAAAAGGAGGAGAAAAAAACACAAAATTTTTTAGCACAACCCATGGTCAGTGAGAAAGCGAGTCTAAAAAACAAGACACTCCCAAACAAATTTTAATTACTTTGAGCAAAAATTAGACGACTTGATGATCACGTTCACGGTATTTCCGGACGATTTTTATCTGTCTTATTATATATACCTTTTCCCCTCTCTCTCCCTCTCTCTTTAACTAATAATTAGTAACCTGTTTTTTTATTTTCTTATATTTTCTCATTTAATTCACATCCACCAAATTTCCCCCATCTCTCAAACTATACTATAGCATAGCATACAGACAGATGAAAAAGTGAAAAAAATAGTTTGAGATTGTAAACTGTGCAAAGCACACGTACAAACTTGTACCAACTTGTGCAAAGTGGAGTGTGAGTGAGCCTCCCACAACAATTAATACGTGTGTACTAAAATACAAACTCTATTGTTGTTGTACTTCGTTTTGTGTTCTCTCTCTCTCTGTACAGTGTACACTATACATAAACATGTGAGGTACAAAATTCTATTATATTTTACACGCTAGATAAGCTCAAAAAATGTTTCCTCCATACATTTCACTGTGATGTACTGTACTGTGTGTGTGCGTGTGTGTAGGAAAAGTGAGGGATAATCTTCAGATCCTTATTACACGAGAAGAAGAAATTTTCAACCGTATTTGATTTGGAGCGAGAATTATTTTAAAAACATGTGTAAATCGTGGATTTTATGGTTTAGGACAAAATGCTACATATTTTTGATGCAAAAAATAATAATAACACCGCAAAATAAAATATTTTTGCCATATAAATCTGTGCAGGGGCACTGCAGGTCATGTTTATGTTTCATTTTGTCAGTGAGCTGTCGTAAATTTAGATTAATATTAATTAGAATTGAATCCGGATCCGCAAACAAAATTTGTAGTTTGTGGTGGTGGTGGTGTGTGTATGTGTGTGTGTTGCACGTGTGATGTATATTAAGATAAGTGCGACTACCTCTTCCACATGGATTTAACTATGTAATATGAATGTATGGCGGGGGGATGATATGGGATACGCTTTACTCTAATACATTTCTTGACGCTTAACCAACGGCTATGATTTCCTTCCTCGTATTATTACTTATTGCTACTTGTCTAAGATTAAAAAAAGTTAAACACGCTTCTACACATATCCCTCCTCTCTTTTTCATCCATATTGAGTGTACCAGGGTACCTGTACAGTGGAGAGAGAGAGAAAGAGTGTGTGTGTACAGTGAAAGGGAACTAATGTGAATTGCATGCATGCTCAATTTGCTTTAAACTGTACCTATACGTATATATGATTATATGTGTGTGTTGGCACACACACACAATCCTTACACTACTCGTATATGTATAATATACGATGTTGATATATACAAGATTTTTTATACATTTTCTGTATGTTTACTGCAGTTGTCCATGCGAAGAACCTCCAGCCTTCCTATCGGTCATCATGGAAAATGGCTATAAAGGTGAGTCTAAATATCACGTTCGTTACACATTATGCCTTCTCAATAAGAATATCTTTCTCTCTTTTCTACTTTTTTACACCCTTCCACACTAAATACAATCTACTGTTCTGTACAATACTATAGTGTACATTTTTCCCTGACCCGAGAGTGCAAGAGGTTATGGTTTTGTAGCCTTCAAAAAAATGTATTACACATAAATCTGTACTCTGTATACACACACAATTATTTATCAAGTCCTGCCCTTCGTTCAGCTTCAACTATATCACTCACCCAAATGTACATGTAAAAATTGTTCCTACACCTTCACTCTTAGACTTAAACCGGGGGGAAGGAAAAAGACAGTGTTTTATCGAGTAGCCCAGGTTTAAATGTGGACGTTAGAATTAAAAAGGTTGTGCTTCAAACAAGAAGAGTCAGTGTGATAGCCTGTGTTTTTGTATTTGGTGTGGACAAACAAGAGACAGAGGGAAAGAGTGGAGTGGAGTGGGAACAAAAACCCATTGGATTTTCATGTAGTCAGATAATAGACAAGTGTATCGATGTGTGTATGAGGACAATAATATTGTAAAAGCTTTATTGTATCAAAGTGAAAGGAAATACGGGAGGAGGAGGAGGAGAAGACAGGGAAGGACGGTGAAAGGAGATACGACAAGACAGGACAAGTTTTTGAAGAGTATCCGTAAATTACGATTGTCACTTTTACTTGTCAGTGCCTACGTGCAAAATTTCAACTTGTTGTTGCCGTGTGTGCTTGTGTGTGTCATGGAAGGTACATTAAGACAGAGTGCTATATACTAAAGTGTCTTCCACTGTTTTGAGAGAAAAGGAGATGTAACAGTAAAGTTCAAAGTGAATTGAAATGATTAATTTTTTTCCCGTTGTTCCCTCCGGTTCCGGTTCCCTCACTCATTCCATCGAAAAGACTCAATTCCTCCTGAGAGACGCACTCTCTATGTTTTTATCGGGATGAACAATTTAGGAAGAGATGGATAAAATAAATATCTTGTTTCAAATGACATTGACGACGTGTGTGTGAGTTTATAAGAGTGAAACATATATTTCAGAGAGAGAGAGATAGAAAGGGAGGTGAGTTTTTTACGTGGTTGACAGTGTATATTTTATTCTTATCTAATGTAGGGTTACTCCTCTTTGTTTACTCGTTACCATTAAGAGAGAACCAGTGTACGAGACACAGACAGTGTGGACACATTGTAGAAGCTTTGTATGTACTATGTACTATGTAGTGTGTGTGTGTGTGGGAGACAAAGCCGGTCTCTCGTTTATCAGTCAGGAGTGTACATACATGGGTGTGTGTCTTCTTGTGTATAGGTTGAGAGTGAAGTTGTAGGGTTTTTATATTTGATAGACATGGAAAGATAAACAAGTTCTTTTTTAATAGACCTCCATACACTCACTCCTATTCTATTACTATATTATTTATACGTAGGACAACAGTTTTGTGTGTGTCTTGTCCTCTCCTGTATTTTGTCCTCATCAGAAGGACATAAAGAGTGTGTTTTTTTGAGTGAAAACGTATTTATTCATGACTGCATACATTGTATTATGTGGACGTGGGGAACACACTCAAAACATCTAAATACAGGTGAAAGCATTCCTGTTCTCTCTCCTGTATGTGTGTGTCTCCATACTGTACTTGTTTATTTTTATGGGTCGGAGTGAGGATGGTGTATGTGTAACTACAAATTACTCAAATTCCTTTGTTTTTGTTATTTCAATTGTGCTGTGATGTGAGTGAAACTGTGTTGCTCCAACTAATACTGTTTTTCTTTGGTGTGTTGTTACTACTAACCAGATATCCCTGCTACCTGAAGCCGAGGCTACCTTTACCAAGTCAGAGTTAGTGGAAGTCGAGAAGAATAAATCATGGGCCAAAATTGACCAGAAATTCTCATTCGAAATCTCAAAGAGTTCCTCCACGGAACAGAAAATCTTTCTCACTTTCTGGAAACGAGCTGAAAAGTAAGTGAGAATTATTTTTACTATTTATTCCAATTAGGATATTCATGTTAATGTCAATTTGATTGCACCACAAATGTCAACACAAACCAACCAACAACTACAGTGTAAAACGACAATAAAATGTTATATCTCTTCTTCCTGTCCTCAACATTTGTCACTACAAAAATTGGAATGAGAAAAGGCGACAAGGAAATTTACACATTGTCAATGAACTCACTAAAGTAAAGTGCGGATATGAAAAAAATTACATTTGTAAGAATACAGATAGAACGACAGGAAGGAGAGGAACATTCCATTTTCACCAGAAATTTAGTTCTGCGCCAAATTATACAGAGCTAAAGTAATTAAAAGGGATTGAAAGTAGAGCTAATCATGGTTTTTCTATTTCCACTCTCATTCTCTCTCTCTCTCTCTCTCTTATTCTGAGGGAGAGAGAATAGAAACGCGCATTTGCACATCATTACTACCTGAGAGAGAAAGAGAGAGCGAGCATGAAGTTGACGTGTTCCGAATAAAATATTAGATTTACCATTAGCAAGTACTCTCCAGCACATACACACACTCCTGCTTCTGATATATATATGAGACGTTGTCAACACTCAGAAGTTCATTGTGTGTGTTATATAGAAAATGGGAAAATATAAATGTATGCAAGAACATGTTTGAAATTTATATACATGGATATTTATACTAGAAGGGAAATCTATAGAGTTGACCAATTTAAAGTTTTCATGTCCTAAGGACACTGCTCAACTCTGCTAGAGAGAGAGGACAATACGGTTTTCTAACACATTGTACGTGTGTCTGTGTGTGTGTGTACTGAATAACTGTGGCAGCTACAGTCACACCAGAATTGTATTGAGCATGAGATTGTAGAGAACTATGTTTGCATTGCAAAGTGAGGAGAAGAGAGAGAGAGTAGGGAAAACGGTGCAAAAATTACGTCGCTAAAGAAAATGAGAAAACTTTAGCAACTAGGAATGATTTTCATTGCTCACGGGAGTTGGATAATTTCCGTTTTCATTCTCAACTCTCACCATTTTTACGACACTATCATTCCCTTCACCCAGTTCAAGGGAGTCCACAAATTTTTTTGAAATTTTTTCTTGGGTAAAGGGAAATGAAGACGATGCAAGGAGGAGGAAGAAGAAGTGGAGGAACCTTGGAAAGTAGTCAACAGTGGAAATTGAAGAAAAGAGATCCCAAGGTTGATTGGGAAAAAGTTAAGTAAGCGGAACATTGCAGAAATAAATGCAGATTTTGAAGTACAAAAAGACATTTTCCACACTTTCATTTTGGCTTATCCAACTTTTTCCTTCTCATTTACTATCTGACTTGTGTATGTAATGGACGAATGGACTTTATGCATGTGGAGGCTAGGAACAAAAGCCTTAAAAGGATTTCTTTTACTGCCACAAAATCTAGTGAGGAGTGTTAAAATAAAGAATGAAAGAGAAAACATTATTTTACTACGAGACGGAAATTGTTGATTAATCTGAGAGAATTAGAGATATAATCAACTTGTACAGTCGTGTACTGAATGGAAAGACAAAATTGTGTCTGCATTTTTAATTAATTAGGAACGTTAATTCGTCATATTGTATTTGAATGTGTGTGAGTGTGTGTGTGTGGTGCAGGGGAATAACGGGGAGAAACAAGAAATTTGCAGGGATGTTAATACTTTTTTTTTATAGAGAATTAAAAATATAAAAAAATCGTACAGAATAATGCAAGTATGCAAGAGTTTTTGTAGTAGATGTACAAAGAACTCCAAATATTATATGACAATTAAAATTAGCCTAACTATTTCAACAAATGGTGTGCCATAATAAAAGAGGAACATTTCTCATCACAATGGGAATTCTTCAGAATCCGTTTCATTTGAAATTCCTAGGAGTACAATTATTTAAAAACAGAGTCAAATATTTTACACAACTTTAAAAATATACGTTTTTACTCTTTGCGTACTAAAATACCTCACAAAATTGCATTGAGAATTGGTTATCAAAGTCACTCCAAGTTTTTTGTACTGCGCCGTCACTCCGTTGAAAAAATTGGGTCAAATCGTAGGGAGAATTTATCATGATGAAATGCAGACACAGGCACATACACATGTGCACTCACAAATACAAAAAAAGGCTTGTAGCTACAAAATAATCTATAAAAATCAGACGTGGGTTGCGAGTAAATGATTTACGCATGGTTCTGTCTTTCTCACTCACTCCTCCTTTCATCACAACTTGGTTGATCGTTTGAAGAAGAAGAAAATCTTTTTATCATTCTTTTCAATGGAATTAGTCAAATGTCTGGAAGGGAGGTAGAAACAAAGGGAAAGACGAGACGAGCTGATAGTAATTTAAGTAGTCCCTAAATAAATTGTATATTATGTGCACAGACAGAGGAGGAGGGGGAGAGGGAGGGAAATAAAACCTCATATCAAATAATGAAGGAGAGGAGATGAAGGTAGTAAAAAGGTGACCTCGATTAGCCAGGGATAAATAAATAAATTTGATCATGATCATCATTACCATCGTCTGTCTTTCTCTCTCTCTCTCCTTTTCTTTCTTCCTCTCTGTTTCAACAGACACACACACAGGAGAAGGAGAAGACGAGGGGGAGTGGGAGGGAGGGCCATAGATATTAATACAAACGGAGTGTATGTTGTCAGCACCTCCGAAAGTAAACGTATAGCATGTGAAGGATGAATCGATTATGGATTTTACTGACAGGAGGGAGAAAAAAACAGGGGGAAAGCCTACGTGTGTAGCTACACTTTGGCCATGTGTGTGTCAGTTGAGTTCCCATCTATCTCTCAAATCCATAAAGATGAGAGTCAACCAGACAGAGAGAAAGAGAGAGAATCCGCCCTTCTTGCAACTGATCTTCGTGGCGGCGGAAGCATAATTTTTTTCCCCTTCAACATGTCACTAGCTGGAGAGTCGTCCGGGTATTTTTTCCCTCCTCCTCCTCCTCCTCATGTCATTACCGCATTTTGGATCTCATTCACACCATTTGTATAGCCAAAGTGACTTCCACGAAAGTCTTGAGGAAAACAGGGGGGAATATTTTTCAAAAAGAGAGAAGGTGTCCTAAATTGAATATCTCATTTCTCTAGAATCTTGAGCCTCCTACTTTCACCTTCACAAAATCCAGCTTTTCAAAATTTCTTTTAATATTTTTTATATAATCCTTTCCCCTACCCCCTCCTCTGATCATATTAATAGTCTTAGAAAAAGGATTTAACCAAACTATGTTATACAAGCAATCATGCAGTAAGACAACAATGCAACCGAACTGAAATTTCTGTATGCACCATTTTGAATGTGAAAGCAAAAGGGAGAAAGTAAATGATACGTAGAATCATGTGTATAAGAATTTACTCACATCCCGCACGATCCTACATGATGAAAAGCTTTCTAATCACAAAGAAACCTCCTCATAAATTCTCCATCTACAGTTTTGAAGCCCTTTATTTTCAAAAAGTATAAAGAGACTTTGTTACAAAAAGCCTCTTTTTCTTCACTCTCTTTTGCGAGTTGGATTGATGTGGAAATGAAATAAAAGAGCTGAGGATTATCTAAATCGATCACACACAAAGGCCTCACGGCACACACACATACAACAGATTAGCACACCGACATTCCCAGGTGATAACTCACATACCCAAAAAGGTGTGTGTGTGTGTGTGTGTGTGTGAAAGGCGGTTGGAGCGTGTGAGTGCAATGGGATAAAGTCGGGGAAAGAGGGGGAAAAATTTATTTGCCACTTGGACTTTTCATTACATTGTGTGTGTGTGTGCTTCTCCAGTCCCTATTCTCTTTCTATGTACACTATGTACAGTTCCCTCCTTCCTTCCTGGACAGAGTTTGAACAAGGCGAGGAAATAGGCACACACACACATGCAGTGCAGTGCAGGTAAAGAGAAAGGCACATAACACAGACAACGACTCCTCACAATCAATAACTTTCACCTCTCTCTCTCTCCTCCTTTCTCCGCTCGTGAAGGTAACTGTGCAAATTGTAAATTTACTAGGAAGAGAGAGTAAAGTATGAAATATTCGCTGTAGGTGGGCCCCACTCTTTTGCCCACAATTCATTCACCTCTTCCCCCTTTCTCTCTATCTCCATTCTCCTTGAGCATTAAAGATAAGACGGAAGATAGGTATGAAGAGGGAGAGAGGGGTGGCCGTATATTTTCATATAACACCATTACAATTCGTATATGAATGCACAATATATCAAATATTGGTATATTAGCCCTATTTGAAAGGACCCATGTGACTCTAATCCTTAGTTAAAATTCTGAGAGGCATAAAACATTTGAGGGGGTTATATTTACACAATGTTCTTCAATCCACACTTACACTCCCCACTACCACTATCAGACTATAGAGGGTACGGAAAGATCTGATCTTACAAGCGTTTTGTTCAATATTTCAAAGAGTTTTTATTCAAAAGACTCAGAATTTGGTACAGGAAGTCCAGGATAGTTACTGACCACACATTATTTTTCGTTTTCAATATAGTCAACGCAAAAGTTGACACGGGCCTCCAGGATTGGACAATTGTACGAATCTGATGTTTTTGGAATTTTGTTCACCATTTCTACAGAGATTTTTTTAAAGAGGCCAAATCTTGATGAGGAGTAGCACAGGTCATAGCCTCCAAACGGCTTCAGACGAAATAACCCAAAAGGTTGAGGTCAAGTCAGGGCCACTGAGGGCGGCCACTCGTCCTTGGAAATGACGTCCGGGACGTTCTGTTGTAGCAAGGCTTGAGTAACGTTCGCCGTGTGTGCTCGTGCAGAATCTTGCTGGAAGCTGCAATGTTTACTTTTGGTATATTTTCGGACGAGTGGTTTCATGATGGGTTCTAGGGTATCTTGAATGTAATTTTTTGCTTTGACCTTGACCCCTGGGGCACAAAATTGAGGTCAAAAACCCCGTTTCATGACACAGGCGGGAATATCATGACCTTGGGCCGGATGATGACCTCGAATGACCCTTCTGAAGTCAGGATCAATCGACTCGGAGGTTTTTCTATGTGCTCTGTAATTTTGGTTGTTGTGGAC